>JAQIUQ010007783.1:0-185000 GCA_030378365.1 Hybognathus amarus
ATTCTGACTTTATATCGACCCATTTTTTGACTTTATATCATGCAATTTTGACTCTCATATCTATGCAATTTTTGACTTTATATCAATTGTAATTTCTGAATTTTATATTTCGCAATTCCTGATTTTATATTCTTGTAATTCCTACTTTATATTCTCGTAATTTCCTGACTTTATATCACGTAATTTTGACTCTTTATATCTTACTTTAAATTTTCCCTGACTTTATATTTCTCGCAATTCTGACTTTATATCTCGTAATTTTCCGAACTTTATATTTGCAATTTCTGACTTTATATCTGAATTTTGACTTTATATCACGCAAATTCTGACTTTATATTCATGCAATTCTGACTTTATATTTCACAATTCTCGACTTTCATATTTTAAATTCTGACTTTATATCACGCAATTTTGACTTATATTTATCTCGAATTCCGACTTTATATCTCGCAATTTTGACTTTATATCATCGCAATTTCCTGACTTTATATCTTGTAATTCTGACTTTATATATCACGAATTTCTGACTTTATATCACGGAATTTTTCTGACTTTTATATCAGTCGAATTTTGACTTTATATCTCGCAATTTTGACTTTATATTCTCGTAATTTCTGACTTTATATCTCGCAATTCTGACTTTATATCATGCAATTCTGACTTTATATCACGCAATTTCTGACTTTATATCATCGTAATTTTTGACTTTATATTTCTGCAATTTTGACTTTATATCACGCAATTCTGACTTTATATCATCGCAATTTTGACTTTATATTCGTAAATTCTGACTTTATATCACCAAATTCTGACTTTATATCTCGCAATTCTGTACTTTATATTACGCAATTCTGACTTTATATCATCGCAATTCCTACTTTATATCACGCAATTCTGACTTTATATCACGCAATTCTGACTTTATATCACTCAATTTCTGACTTTATATCATCGCAATTTCTGAATTTTATATTTCGCAATTCTGACTTTATATTCTTGCAATTCTGACTTTATATCTCGCAATTCTGACTTTATATCTCGTAATTCTGAATTTTATATTTCTTAAATTTTGACTTTTATATCTCGCAATTTTGACTTTATATCACGCAATTCTGACTTTATATCTCGCAATTCTGACTTTATATCACGCAATTTTGACTTTATATCACGCAATTTTGACTTTATATTCACGCAATTCTGACTTTATATTTCGCAATTCTGACTTTATATCTACGCAATTCTGACTTTATATCATCTGCAATTCTGACTTTATATCTCGCAATTCTGACTTTATATCACGCAATTCTGACTTTATATCTCGTAATTTTCTGACTTTTATATCTCGCAATTTCTGACTTTATATCTCGTAATTCTGACTTTATATTCACGCAATTTCTGACTTTATATCTCGTAATTCTGACTTTATATCACGCAATTCTGACTTTATATCTACGGAATTCTGACTTTATATCTCGCAATTTTGACTTTATATTATCGAATTCTGACTTTATATCTCGCAATTCTGACTTTATATCACGTAATTTCTGACTTTATATCTCGCAATTTTGACTTTATATCTCGCAATTTTGCTACTTTATATCACGTCAATTTTCTGACTTTATATCTCGCAATTTTGACTTTATATTACGTAATTCTGACTTTATATCTCTTAATTTTGAATTTTATATTCTCTGCAATTTCTGACTTTATATCACGCAATTTCTGACTTTATATCTCTGTAATTTCTGACTTTATATCATCGTAATTTTCTAACTTTATATTTACGCAATTTCTGACTTTATATTTCGTAATTTCTGACTTTTATATTTTTCTAATTTTGACTTTTATATCTCGTAATTTCTGACTTTATATCTACACAATTTTGACTTTATATTCTCGCAATTTCTGACTTTTATATCTGAAATTTTGAATTTTATATCTACGCAATTTCTGATTTTTATATTTCGCAATTCTGACTTTATATCTCGCAATTTCTGACTTTATATTCGTAATTTCTGATCTTTATATTTAAGCAATTCTGAACTTTATATTTCGGAATTTTCAGACTTTATATCTCGCAATTCTGACTTTATATCTACGCAATTTTGACTTTATATCTGCAATTTCTGACTTTATATCACGCAATTCTGACTTTATATCTCATCAATTCTGACTTTATATCACGAATTTTGACTTTATATTTCACGAATTCTGACTTTATATCTTGCAATTTCTGACTTTATATTTCGTAATTTCTGACTTTATATCACGCAATTTCTGACTTTATATTTTAGAATTCTGACTTTATATCACGCAATTCTGACTTTATATTCTCATAATTTCTGACTTTATATCTCGGAATTTCTGACTTTATATCACGAATTTTTGACTTTATATTCGTAATTTCTGACTTTATATCTACGCAATTTTGACTTTATATTTCGCAATTTTGACTTTATATTCGCAATTTCTGACTTTATATCTCGAATTTCTGACTTTATATCTACGCAATTTTTGAACTTTATATCATCTCAATTTCTGACTTTATATCTCGCAATTTTGACTTTATATTTATCAAATTTTGATTTTATATCTTAAATTCTGACTTTATATTTTGTAATTTCTGACTTTTATATCATGCAATTTTGACTTTATATTGTAATTTTGACTTTATATCACGCAATTTTGACTTTATATCATCTACAATTTCTGACTTTATATTACGCAATTTCTGACTTTATATCTCGAATTTCTGACTTTATATCTTCAATTTTGACTTTTATATCTTGCAATTCTGACTTTATATTATCGCAATTCTGACTTTATATTTCACAATTCTGACTTTATATTCTTAAATTCTGACTTTATATCTTGCAATTTTATATCTATTAAATTCTCAATTTTATATTTTTATCGCAATTTCTGACTTTATATCTCGTAATTTTGACTTTATATCTCGCAATTTCTGACTTTATATCTCGCAATTTTGACTTTATATCTGCAATTTCTGACTTTATATTTCGCAAATTTCTGACTTTATATCATGCAATTCTGACTTTATATTCGCAATTTTGACTTTATATCACGCAATTTTGACTTTATATCTGCAATTTTGACTTTATATTCGTAATTCCTGACTTTATATCACGCAATTTTGACTTTATATTTCTCGAATTTCTGACTTTATATATCGCAATTTCTGACTTTATATCTCGGATTTTGACTTTATATCTCGCAATTCTGACTTTATATTCACGTAATTTTGACTTTATATCATCGCAATTTCTGACTTTATATTCACGCAATTCTGACTTTATATCTCGCAATTCTGACTTTATATTCTCGCAATTCTGACTTTATATCTACGCAATTTCTTACTTTATATCACGTAATTTCTGACTTTATATTCACGTAATTTCTGACTTTATATCACGCAATTTTGACTTTATATTACTGTAATTTTGACTTTATATCACTAATTCCTGACTTTATATCTCGTAATTTCTGACTTTATATTACGCAATTCTGACTTTATATCTCGGAATTCTGACTTTATATCTTGCAATTTTGACTTTATATCACGCAATTCTGACTTTATATTGCACAATTCTGACTTTATATCACGAATTCCTGACTTTATATCACGCAATTCTGACTTTATATACACGCAATTTTCGACTTTTATATCACTGCAATTCTGACTTTATATCTCGCAATTCTGACTTTATATCTCGCAATTCTGACTTTATATCTAACAATTCTGACTTTATATCTACGAATTCCTACTTTATAACTTGCAATTCCTGACTTTATATCACGCAATTCTGACTTTATATCTCGCAATTCTGACTTTATATCTCGCAATTCTGACTTTATATTACGATTCTGACTTTATATCTTAATTCTTACTTTATATCACACAATTCTGACTCTATATCACGCAATTTTGACTTTATATCACGTAATTCCTACTTTATATCTGCAATTCTGACTATATATTTCGCAATTTCTGACTTTATATCACGCAATTTTGACTTTATATCTCGGAATTTCCGAACTTTATATCACGCAATTCTGACTTTATATTCTCGCAATTGTGACTTTATATCACGCAATTCTGACTTTAAATCTCGCAAATTGTGAGCTTTATATCACACCAATTCTGAGTTTATATCTCACAATTCTGACTTTATATTGGCTCTTCTGACTTTCCATCTCGTAATTCTCTGAGAAATAATGTCAGAGTTGCCAGATATAAACTCGTAATTGTGAGAAAAAAGTCAGAATTGTGAGATAAAAGTCGCAATTACCTTTTATATTTTTCATTCTATGGCGGAGACAAGCTTCTATAGGGTTTTGCGTGTGGTCAACCAATCAGTGAACACTACCGTCACTGTAGTTCCTATAGCGCTTGGTTTAGAGCGGACTCTGATGGAGGAGGAAGTGAGTTTTTCTAAAAGAGTAACGTCGTTAACAAGCTAACAAACAAGCCAACGGGAACTATGAGGCGGTTCCTCCGGTGCGAAAGCCCGTAAAGTGTCGGCCCGCTCGTCGTGGTGCAGTCTGGGTAATGATGATGTCACACACCACAGAGGTCAGGAGGCCGCACGCCGCACAGATGCACAGGAGGTTGCACACGGCCGACCCCATGATGGTGCTCACGCCGATGTCTCCTTTAGTCACAAACACACCTGAGGACGCATACACACACTGAGTTCAGTCATGGGAAACATTTATTAAATATTAAACATTCAACATGAGAGCAAGACAGAACATACAGTTGTCTATCACAGAGACGGGAGAGGATGGATCAATCAGCCAATAGCAAACCACGACCCACACACAATCATGGACGTTACTTTCAAAAAGTGAATAAATGGATTATAAATGCAGCGTCTATATAATTTAGTACCAAAAAATACAAAATATTAAATAAAAGAACATTATCAAACTAAAATATGGCACATTATTTCATTGAAAAAATAAGAAATGGGTTATTTTTGTACGGATGTGAGGATCACCAGACTGTGATGTTTCTGTCAGAGTCAGAGAAGAGCAAGAAATGAAAGATTACCCAGAAACGCAGTGACGAAAGTTCTGGAGCCTGAACTTCCTGCTGCCATGAACGTGGCTCCAGCAACATCTCTGAGAAAGACTCGAGCCCTGAAACACAAGCAGATCCGCTGAGGTCACCGCAGGGGCTCGGTTCAGGTTCCAGTGATTTCTGGGTTTGGGTTCGGGTTCAGGTTAAATGATTTTGGGTTCGGCTTAGATATAACTGTAATGGTCAGGTCGGGATGGTTCGGTTTAAATGATTTCGGGCTGGGTCGGGTTAAATGTATTGCGCGGGTTCGGGCTCCGGTTAAGCCCGCTCGTACCTCGGGCCACTTACGCTCGCTGATGACCTCCAGCGACGGCAGGAAGTAGTCATCACACACGACTGGACACGGCGAGGAGCATGTAGAAGACGATCAGGAAGTGGATCAGGATCCCGCTGTCTCTCCTCCCTGAAGCGTGACGAATCCCCCTTGGGAAACTCTGAGGACTGCGGCGGGATGCACTCGTCTCGCATTCCCTGCAACACACACACACACACACACACGCTCATCAGCAACTGATCTCCGACCCACTCAACTTTCTGACACACAACACCTGTGTCTGCACATGTTGAATCTCGTGAGTGAATATGACCCTGGGTTTACGGCCTTATCTCAGGGACGTCATAGGAAACAGAAACCAGCTCAAATCTCAAAACAACAACAAATCTGTGCATCTCTGACCGGAAAACTGTGCGTCTCCTTTTTTTGTTGATGTTTTCCGTGATGGGAACGGCACAGAAGTAAAGGCGAGTGTATTCATATCGCACATTTCAAACACAAGGAATTACAATAATCACTAAATTATACCAAGGAAACATTTCTTTGGCAACAGTTTTGGCATTTGCTGTGTGAACACACACACACACACAAATCATGGACATCATTTGAAAAGGTTTAAAGACAATATTCAGTAATAGAAATGGAGAGGTTTGTGTGAAGTTTCCAGCATTAACACAGTTACCTGACTCTGTGTGTTACTGAGAGTGTGTGTGTGTGTGTGTGTGTGTTATCTGACTCTGGACTGAGAGTGTGTGTTCACTCACCGACGTCTCGACGGACTCGGGCAGAAGCGGCGCGTGGACACCTTCCCGCGCCGGAGACGAGCTGAGCCGCCGCGAAGACGAGCAGAACGACCAAGACGGCAGCGATGATGTACAGCAGGACGTCCCTGCGCTTCTCCCGGCGGAGGAGTGTGTGTGTCCTCATTCGCTCCCACCATCACTGATGCTGGAGGAGCTAATGGGAGCTGCCGGTGTGTGTGTGTGTGTGTGTTTGTGAGAGAGAAAGAGAGAGAATGTGTGTAAGAGAGAGAGAGTGTGTGTGTGTGTAAGAGAGAGAGTGTGTGTGTGCGTATGAGTGAAAGTGTGTGTGGGCGCGTGAGTGAGAGAGAGTGAGTGTGTGTGTGTGTGTGTGTCACAAGACTCATTATTCTGCATGGACGAGTCTCAGGCCTTCAGGGCTGGATCAGTTCAACAAATATAAATGTTATCATGCACAATTATGAGCCTCTTAAGCAGAGAAATCAATCCTGTGCGCAAATTATCATCATTTACATACACGCACACATCTCTCTTTTATTTATCATAACACATGTATTCATTTTAATCAGATTTATTAACTTATTTAAATACATATTTATTCAATTATTTAAATAAATAAATAATAAATAAATCTGATTAAATAATCTAAAGTTAAAAATATCTTTATTTATTTATCATAAAAAATTATTAATTTTGATCAGATTTATTAACTTATTTAAATACGTATTTATTCAATTATTTAAATAAATAAATAATAAATAACTCTGATTAAAATAATCTGAAATAAAAAATATCTTTATTTATTTATTTATCATAAAAAAATATTAATTTTTATCAGATTTATTAACTTATTTAAATACATATTTATTCAATTATTTAAATAAATAAATAATAAATAACTCTGATTAAAATAATCTGAAAAAAAATCTTTATTTATTTATTTATTTATCATAAAAAAAAATTAATTTTAATCAGATTTATTAACTTATCGGTATTTGTTGAAATAAATATTTTATTAAATTATGTATATTTTTAAATTGTATTATCATCAAATGTATTAATGCCACAGTAGTTTAATCTCTCTTTTCCAGAAGCCCAGTCTAAACCCTCGGATTCATCTGCAGACTCAGGGAACACAATTCAACTTTAGACTTTAATCATGATCTTTATAACGAGTAAAAACATACAGCTCAACGGTTTTGATAAACATGTCAACAAATCTGCGTAAAACGACAAAAATGAATGTGTTCACAATATAAATACACGCTAGTTCAATAAAATCATACGACGCCTGTGCGTATTGTGCCGCTCACGCTGTGATGGAGGAGCTGAAAGCGTCTAAAAATAATCAAGGCACATTTTACTTGATTCAAAGCTGATGATTGGCTGGATGGAAACCCAAATCTGATTGGCTAAAGGAAAGCCTCGAACAAATCTAATCTTGTGAAAATAAATGAGTTTGTGAATTTCAGTTTGCAAATATATAAACTTTGTGAATGTGAATTAGCTTACACATTTGTGAGTTCGTAATTGTAAATACATAATTTTTCAGTTATTAAAGTTCCACTGTGGCTAGATGTTGTTTATGTGTGTATGTGGTGTTTTTAATACATATGTGTTATATAAAACGTGTGTGTTCATAAGTGGACAGCATTGCTGAGTATTTCCTCCTTAAAACTGCAGTGAACCAAAGACAGTCTCAAAAACACGCTTTGAAATCGCTGGTGTTTCTGTCGTCACAAACCACCTTGTAACCAATCAGATCAACAGAGTGAGTGGAGGCGGGGCTCATTTGCATATTCATAGAACTGCACATACTAAATGAGGCAAGGGTGTCGAGTTACATTCAAGATATTTAAGGCATGACAACATTTTTTAAGGAAAAACGTTTAAATATAATTTTGGTGATTAAGATGAGTTTTAACAGGAGAACTGACTTTAACACGTCTAATGTTCTCTGACATCCAGGTTTTAAACGTTAACGCTTTTTTCTTTTCTATGTGAACGTTCTAAACAAGCGGCAACATTTAAAAAATTTAAAACGAACATTCAACATAAACGACGTAAAGATAATGTGTTTGTGCTAACGTTTGGAGAACCTTATTAAACACCAGACTTTGAGCAAACGTTATATTAACATTACAGAGAGGACGCTTTATTATAACTTTGAGAACGTGGAAATCTGAACTGAGAACTCGAATCTGAACACGTTCACACAGCAGTTCCAACTGAATTCAGATTAATACACGCAGTGTCAAATGAACTGAACTGAATTTAACAGAACTGAACAGAACAAGATTTAACAGAACTGAACAGAACTCAACAGAAATGAACAGAACAGGATTTAACAGAACTCAACAGAACTCAACAGAAATGAACAGAACAGAATTGAACAGAACTGAACAGAACACAATCTGAACTTAACCGAACAGAATTCAACAGAAATGAACAGAACTGAACAGAATTAAACAGAACTGAACTGAACAGGACAGAACAGAACAGAACAGAACTGAACTGAACTGAACAGAATTGAATAGAACAGAGCAGAGCAGAGCAGAACTGAACAGAATTGATCAGAACTGAACAGAATTGAACAGAACTTAAGAGAACTGAACAGAATTGATCAGAACTGAACAGAACAGAACAGAGCAGAGCAGAACTGAACTGAACAGAACTGAACAGAATTGAATAGAACAGAACTGAACAGAACTGAACAGAATTGAACAGAACTGAACAGAGCAGAACTGAATTGAACAGAATTGCACAGAACTGAACAGAGCAGAACTGAAACAGAATTGAATAGAATGGAACTGAACAGAATTAAACAGAATTGAACATAACTGAACAGAGCAGAACTGAACAGAATTGACTAGAACAGAACTGAACAGAACTGAATAGAACAGAACAGAATTGAACAGAACTGAACAGAGCAGAACAGAATTGAATAGAACAGAAGTGAACAGAAGTGAACAGAAGTGAACAGAACAGAGCAGAACAGAACTGAACTGAATTGAACAGAACTGAACAGAAGTGAACTGAACCGAACAGAATTAAATAGAATGGAACTGAACAGAATTAAACAGAATTGAACATAACTGAACAGAAGCAGACACCTGAACTGAACAGAATTGACTAAGAACAGAACTGAAACAGAACTGAATAGAACAGAACAGAACTGAATAGAACAGAACAGAACTGAATTGAACAGAACTGAACAGAGCAGAACAGAATTGAATAGAACAGAACAGAACTGAATAGAACAGAACAGAACAGAACAGAATCGAATTGAACAGAACTGAACAGAGCAGAACAGAATTGAATAGAACAGAACTGAACAGAAGTGAACAGAGCAGAACAGGATTGAATCAGAACAGAACTGAACAGAACTGAACATAGAGCAGAACAGAATTGAATAGAACAGAACTGGAACAGAAGTGAACAGAACGATGAACAGAACAGAGCAGAACAGAACTAGAATAGAACAGAACAGAACTGAATTGAACAGAAACTGAACAGAGCAGAACAGAATTGAGATAGAACAGAAGTGAACAGAAGTGAACAGAAGTGAACAGAACAAGAGCAGAACAGAACTGAATTTAACTGAACAGAACAGAACAGAACAGACCAGAACTGAATTGAACAGAACTGAACAGGGCAGAACTGAACTGAACAGAATTGAATAGAACGGAACTGAACAGAACAGAGACAGAACAGAACATGAATAGAACTGAACAGAACAGGCTGTTAATAGAGAGTGACACACACTCAGTGGTTCTGTCTGTGTTTGCTGCAGTTCGTGACACTGACGCACGGCACCTGGTCCAGTCCAGATCAGCAGAGGTCCAGATCTCTGTTCGGGTTCAGCTGGAGAACTGGACAGACGCGTGTTCGGCTCCGCTTCTCTGGAGCGGTGTGTGTGCAGTGTCTCTTGCTCTGGCAGGGAGTGTGTGTAAACGGTGGTGTGCTCACTGACCATCGTGGACATTGTTCGTCGCGTTTACATCGAGACGCGCAACACGGCCATCTGGGCAGTAGTCGCAGCACATACAGAGCGGGGCCTGGAACGAAACTATTGTGACAGTTGAAGTATTTATCACATCAGACACTTCTTCATCTGCAAACACACATGAAATTACAGATGTTGTGGACTCACCACATCTATGTTCAGGTCTATCGGCATCAAAAATATATTGTCTATCTAAATCAACATATATTTATATATTTATTTAAAATTTCCACATGAAAAACAGTTTATACACACATATCAAACATAGAATTCATTTACAGTAATTCTACAAGCAAAATACAGTTTATATATATATATATATATATATATTCGTATATTGTATTAATTTAAAAACAAGTATGTATATATATATATATATATATATATATATCACACACAACTTGATCTTATCTATACACATCTATATATATTTTTTTTACTCCTTTTTTTCAAATACAGTTATATTTATATAAACAATTTAATTAAAAAAATGTTCCTATATGCAAAATGGTGTTTCTTTTGTTTGATTTTGTGTAAATGTAACATATGAACAAGCCACTTAATATTCATATATTCACAAAGGAACTGACCAATCAGAGGAAGGCAAGGCTCGGGGTTAACACTCTTCCCTCTCGTGTGGCTTCAGTGTTTGCTCACAGAGGTCACTGCTGGTCATGTGATCATCAGAGCGAACTGCTGGTCATGTGATCATCAGAGAGACAGCGCACCTCTGCACTCGGTAACCGGACTCACACGACTTAGAGCACTGGATACATGCAAACATCACGCACAGAACAACAGATTCAGATATTTGAACTCATATTTCTCTGGGGTTAATGCAGGACATGGACACTATACTAGACAGGGTTATGGATTTGACTCTGTCAGTGTAAGACACTGTACGGTCACAGGGCGTGTGGATATACCGGCGCAGGAGTGGAGACACGCTGCCATTGGACACTGAGGTTTTAACAGATCATGCTGGTTTTAGTATAAGATGGGCTTAATCTATGTGTGTATTTTTTGATAGTTATTTTTGCGTGAGCATGATTTGTCAAAATGTCTCGTAAAAAAAAAAAGAAAAATCAAGGACCACAATGGAAATAAGGTAATGCAACTTGATTGTGTTATCCTTGACAAACAAGTTGTAACAATGTTGTATTGCTACTTAAATGTCAAATAAACTGAAACGCAGGAGAACCACAGTCACATGACTCTCAGTTAGTGTGTTCACTCCCGTCTGCAGTTCAGTGGGAAACGGCTGTAGTTTGTGTTCCTTTAACTAATGAGATGTGTGTGTGTGTGTGTGTCTCACCTCCGCTCCACTCGGTGTGGAACCACTTTGCTGCGCAGGTTTTGACGAAGCAGTTCTTCTGGCTGGTGGGTTCGGTCCAGAGACGAACACTCGAACGCCGGCATCACCGAGACCCCCGTCTGAGCTCATCAGACACACCACTGCCCTGTGCTGACTGCCCACGCCACACTCCGCTGAGCACTGCACACACACACACACCGCTCATGAACACACACACAGCACAGGGTTGTGATCAGCACAGGGTTCTCCTAGGGCCGTACCTGAGTCCAGGGCCCGGTGACCCACTCGGTGTGACTCTCACAGGGGCCGCTGTTGCAGGACTGAGTCTTGACGGGCCGCTCGGACCCGCAGCCCTCCAGAGGCAGAGCACTGCTGTGATCACTGAGACACACAACACTGCCGAGTCCGCAGACCCGCGCCACAGTCCGCAGAGCACTGGCCAAACACACACACACACACACCACAGTCAGCACGGCCACACACACATCATCAGAAACTAGCGCTGCAAATTAATCTGGCAAACATCGATCTGGCAAAAGGATGCAATTATTTTACTGCGATCTCTTTTTGTGATTATTTTTTTATTATTCAAACTGGACATGTCAATGATCGCTAGTAAATGTTGAAAACACATAGAGGGCGTCTCACACACACAGCACATATCCGTCTGAACACCAGACACACCTTTCAGAAAGCGCTATCAGAAATCAGTCCGGCGAGACTGCACCTGAGCGCTCCACTCGCTGAAGAACCAGCTCTTCGAACACGGACCCGCGTCACAGTTTTCCACGTCACTGGGACGCAGTTTCATGTTGCACTCGCCGTCTGCCACGATATCACCAACATTACTGACACAGTGCACCTCACGTGACCTCTGACCCACGCCGCAGGGCACAGAACACTGACAACACACACACACACTCATGCACAGATGCTTCTAACCAAGCGCAACTTTCCCGTCTCTCTCTTGAACACTGAGTGAGTTAAACTGCAGTTCCTCCACTGGCCACTAGAGGCGCTGCAGAGAGACTCACTCCCATAGACACGCATGTTAAAACGCCCAACTTTACAGCAGAATAAACATGTTCACAGTCTGCTGCGAAAGTGGTTTTGGTCTATATTGCAAATTTTGCTCTTCATGGCGAATGTGAGGGGGTGAATTTTTTAAAACGTATTAGTTTAAATTATATTAAGCCTTAAAATTTAGCATAATTTAGGGTGTAGCCACTTGAGTGACAGGTGGATTGCTGCTGATGTCATTACTAGCCGTTTGTCTGCTGTTAGCGTCACGTCACCTCAGCTAATCCGCCTCGCTGCACGTGTTCCGCTTATCCGGGAGTGACACGCAGCCAAGATGGCGACGGCCGGCTCCGCCCACTTTGAGCTTCAAGAATGCTCTTCAGAAACACTACGGGTGACGCCACACACACTACACACATATTTTTATACAGTCTATGCTTCTACTTCATGTTTTAAATTTAGAACTGCCACAGTAAAGAAAGTGTGCATGTTTTTTTTACTTTTACTTGTACCCAACTGAATGACTAACATCTTTGTCGCCTTTTTTCGCCTTTGTCTTGCTTAGTTGGTGAAATTTAATGTAATATTCATCAGTATTATTGACCTCCTGCATCGACAGCATTATATGAGAACTGAACTGAGCTGTAACGATGACATCACGGTTTTCTCCAGGTATATATATATATATGATATATAAATGAACTAAATTAATAACTTTTTTACTCCAGAAATGACCATCACTAGAACTGACTTAAGCTGGACTGTGACACTATTGTCTTCTAGAAACAAACTCTTGCATTATTTTCCTGTTATCTCGGTAAAGCATCTTTGAAACACTTTTTTCTGTCGTAAAAGCGCTATATAAATAAAGCTGACTTGACGTGACTAATGTTTTATAGCAGTTATCAAACCCAAATAAGTCCATAGCTCCGCCCACTGCCCCCCTCTCACGTGTGTGGCCAAATCGGAGGAGAGGAGGGCTGTGACTGACAGCTGTCACTCACGGGACTCCAGTCGGAGCGGATCTGCCACTCGCTGCAGATCTTCAGCTGGCAGGTGGTGCTGGTCTCCGGGCCGCTCCGCGCGGCATCGGCTGGAGTGTGTGTTCAGCGTGCGGTCGCGCGTACATCTGACGACACAAGACCTGGCGATGCCGAAGACCCAAACCACACGTCTTACTGCACTCCGACCACTCGCCGACGTCCTAGCTGAACACACACACACACTCATCAGTCAGCAACATTCTAGGAGAGCTCGTGTCATTACGCGACTGTAGTGACGCTCAAGACAAACACACTATATTCACTATATAACACCTCATGAGTCTTTTGGGGACATTATAAAACACTTAAAGACATCTGACACAAATTCAGTGTAAACTTTATCGGTTATAAAACCAGCTGACATTCTCTTAATGGAACAAAACCAACAATATTCAAATTTAAAAAATGGAACAAAACAAAAAACATTTAAATCTCTATAAATGAAAAAAAACGACAAGATTTAAATCTCTAAATTAAACAAAACCAACAATATTTAAATCTCTAAATCAAACAAAACGAACAATATTTAAATGTATAATCAAACTAAACCAACAGTATTTAAATCTCTAAATCGAACAAAACAAATGATATTTAAATCTCTAAATCAAACAAAAGCAACGATATTTAAATCTCTAAATCAAACAAAACTGATCGATATTTAAAATCTCTAAATCGAACAAAACAAATGATATTTAAATCTCTAAATCGAACAAAAGCAACGATATTTAAATCTCTAAATCGAACAAAAGCAACGATATTTAAATCTCTAAATCAAACAAAACTGACAATATTTAAATGTATAATCAAACTAAACCAACAGTATTTAAATCTCTAAATCGAACAAAACAAATGATATTTAAATCTCTAAATCGAACAAAAGCAACAATATTTAAATCTCTAAATCAAACAAAACTGACGATATCTAAATCTCTAAATCGAACAAAACCAACAATAATTGAATTCTAAATCGAACAAAACCAACAATTAAATCTCTAAATCGAACAAAACTGACAATATTTAAATTTATGATCAAACAAAACCAACAATATTTAAATCTCTAAATCGAACAAAACTGACACTATTTAAATCTATAAATCAAACAAAACCGACAATATTTAAATCTCTAAATCAAACAAAACTGATCATATTTAAATCTATAATCAAACAAAACCAATAATATTTAAATTTCAAAATGAAACAAAACGAACAGTATTTAAATCTCTAAATCAAACAAAACCAACGATATTTAAATCTCTAAATCAAACAAAACTGACGATATATAAATTTATAATGAAACAAAATGGCATATTTAAATCTCTAAATTAACAAAAACCAACAATATTTAAATCTCTAAATCAAACAAAACAAACAATATTTAAATTTGCTAAATCGAACAAAACTGACAATATTTAAATCTTATAATCAAACAAAACCAACAATATTTAAATCTCTAAATGAACAAAATGACAATATTTAAATGTCTTAATTGAATAAAACTGATAATATTTAAATCTATAATCAAACAAAACCAACAATATTTAAATCTCTAAATGAAACAAAAGCGACAATATTTAAATCTCTAAATCAAACAAAACCGACAATATTTAAATCTCTAAATCAAACAAAACCGAAAATATTTATATCTCTAAATCAAACAAAAGTGACAATATTTAAATCTCTAAATGGAACAAAACCAACAATATTTAAATCTCTAAATGGAACAAAACCGACAATATTTAAATCTCTTAATGGAACAAAACCGACAATATTTAAATCTCTGAATCAAATAAAACCGATAATATTTAAATCTCTAAATCGAACAAAACCGACAATATTTAAATCTCTAAATCGAACAAAACCAATAATATTTAAATCTCTAAATCGAACAAAACCGATAATATTTAAATCTCTAAACAAAACCGATATTTAAATCTCTTCGAACAAAACCGACAATACCTAAATCTCTAAATGGAACAAAAATTTAAATCTATACATCGAACAAAAACGACAATTTTTACATCTATAATTGAGCAAAACCAACAACATCTAGGTTAAATCTCTATATGGAACAAAACGGACAATATTTAAATCTCTTAATAGTCTTGATCTCTCAGTAGTTTTGAGTCCCTGCTGCACTGATATTGTTCTAGACAACACTATAAGTACTGTCTCTATATCTACATCATACTAGAGCTCTGAAATGGTCACAGCACTACACACATCAGTATGGCTAGACTAGCCTCAATGCTGGCTTTCCACCACTGGGTGTCAGTATAGGCCAAACACTGAGCGTCACACAACATCCTTTACTGCAAGCTTCTTCAAATCCTGCTCAGATAATCAACTCTGTTTCAATCTCTAGAACCGTACCTGGAGCTAAACTACACCTGAAGAAACACACAAAGAGGAAGAGACTCACAAAGCGGGACAGGGCCTGGACGTTGCACGGCTCCTCCTGAGTGCTGGGTCTGGGTGTTGCCGTCACACAGACCGATCTGGCACGTGTGTGTGAGTGACCCGATGAACGCAGACGAACACGGAGTACCTGCTGCCTGCAAACCAGGAACACATGCAGGAGTTGCGGTTTTATTAAAGAAAATTGCCTTTTGAAAATGCTCTCCAATGTGACTCTCAAAACGTTTAGTAAGTTTAGTCATGTGACGCATATTGTACCAATAGATATTGATGTTTATACCGGTGTAGTGCCTGTAATGTGCTAAAATATGTTACTTTGCTCTTCATATCACAGTCCAGCAAAGATGACAGAACATTTACATTTGCTAAACATGAGAACAGAATTCCTCACGTGAATAGGGTAAAAATGTTCACCTTTAGATATCATCATCAAAATTACTGAGTTGATTAATTACATCAAGACAAACAAAAAATGTATAACAACTTTTTTTGTTTTATTTTGTTAACATGGGCAAACGGTGCATAATCTAATTATGTATGTGCTAATTTGTATTTGTCATAAATACCACAACAGATCTAAACATTGGGTATAGCCAGGTGAAGATGTCTTGTTGACATATAACAGTAAAAGACTATCAATTATCATTATAAAAATATCATATATCCAAATATCACAAAATTCTAAAATCAAGATTGAAGTAAAATTACACAAGATATTATGTCCTGGTTTTGAGGGAATTAATCAAAAGTAAGTGTTGTTTCTTAAAACAAGCAAAATGATCTGCCAATGCGGTCAGAAAAAATAATCTCGTTTTCTGTTTAATTAACATTATTTCTCTGACCGGCATTGGCAGATCATTTTGCTTGTTTTAAGAAACAACACTTACTTTTGAATTAATTCCCCCAAAACCAGGACATAACATCTTGTGTTACTGTACTCATCTAGTAAAATGCTTTTCTAGTTAAAGAATTTATTGATATTTGGACTGGAAACAAGACACAAATATTGTTTGCGGCGTAATGAATCCGTGGAGTGTGTTTCTGACCTCTGCCACAGGAGGCGCTGCAGTCGCTGAAGCCGCTGAGCTTCCAGTTATACTCCCGGACTCGCTTTGGAGGCGGAGCTTCCAGGAAGCCGATTATCCGGGATGGGTGGGGATACTTGACCCCTGACCCCTCGTGACCCTCCAGGGTCGACTGGCCGTTCCAGCATCAGAACCCGTCTGACCGTCACAACATTTACTGAGGAGCAACACAAGATCCAGTCATGTTCACACAATAGAGGGATAAACGGCAACAGAGAAGCGTGTGGATTCAACTCACCGGTGGAGCTGGTTTCTCTCGGGACGCTGGGCATCGACTGCGCTCTCTGACGGCATCAGGAACTCGTAGTGGATGCCTGGATTGGGTTGCTGGTAGATCATCTGAGCAGAGGCACACATCAGGGGATGAGGAGAAACTGTGCTAACACTTTATTTTGATGGTCCCTTTTAAACATGTAAATTAACTCTACAACAGCCTCACCGCACTACACGCATGTGGGCGCAGGAAGCGACGTTACTCTTTTAAGAAACTCACTTGCTCCTCCATCAGAGTCGCTCTAAACCAAGACACACGGTAGTGTTTTGCTGATTGGCCGAGCGCACGCGAAACACCAGCACACGCCATTATTAAGAACAAACAGATCACAGCCTATATATTTACTCCACACACGTAACTCTGCGAACATGTAAAACAGAGATCGATGAGCCTTTAATCTTTACACCGAGGAGAAACTCCAACGCAACCTTCCCAGGGGCCGAGAGAAACATGATGATGTATTTCTGCTCAGCAAAATATATTCACATGCGATATTCGATATATTGCGACATTTAACACCTTGTGACTAAACAAAGGGCGCCAATGTGAGTGTGCACACCAACACGTAAAACGTGTACGCGCGTAAAAGTGTACATTTCTCTAAAAACGCCTTGGGTTTGTTTTTTTAGTTTGACGCGCCGTGTTAAAGACTATCTGACCAATGAGATTGGCGCTTTTGCTCACGTGTTTGGAGCTTCTGAAGTTACAGTAAAACACAACTTAGGGGCGCTGCAAAACACAAAACGGTCTTGCAGAGCACACTTATCAAGACGGAGAAGAAATAAGACGAGGAAGATGCGGACTGATGTAGACCTGCTGTTCTGTTGGTGTTAGAACATAAAGATACTATATGACAAACGCGGACAGCGACTACCAAACATCTTGATAAAAGAGAATGATATGGAGTGGTATTGCAGAGCAAATGGGCGCCATCTAATGTCAGGGAACGAATTTGCATGTTCACTTGCCTAATGAGACACTCTAACGAGAGTCATTATAATAATACAAATAATAAAAATTCTAAATTATATTACATAATTATATAAATAGTAAAAATAACATTAATAATTCAGTATTATATTGCAATAACATAACACTGGGTGTGAAGAATGGAGATCTGAGGTGAAGTGTCGCTCACATGTACACGTCCAGGATCTCGTCGGTCGGGCGCGTCGGCCAGGAGCGACTCTCCGCTTCTGCCTGCTGATCTCATTGGGCCGCGGTACATGAACATCGTTCCCACTCCCGCGTACATTCCTGGAACGGTAGATCGCCAGTTTCCATTAATAATGGATCGGCCAGACCGACTTGAGCAGAGCTGCACACACACACACACACACACACACAGTAGCTGGTCAGAGTAATTGTTGCTGACAGAGGATTTCGGTGCGTCTAACACACGTGACATGCACATAAAACTCAAACCCCACGCTGACGAACACATGTAACACACGTTCAGTGAACTCAGCCTGATGAACCTGTACTGCGCTCAGGTCACACACACACACACACACCCCGAGGCCATCGCCCAGCTCATCTTTGCTCTTGGTGTGGGAAGTTTATTGAATCCTGTGGCTCATAAATTAGGAGAGGGAAAACGGCGAGAATTTTCCATCCTCCACTGAGTTTGTCAGGTCGAGTCTCCTTCATCTATCCAGCGCTGTTACAGAGTTTCACAGCGGCTTTACAGAGATAACAGGCGAGTGTTTGGGCAGACCTAGATTAAAGTTATTTTCAGCAGACCTAGAATAAAGTTATTGTCCAGATAAATTTACTTCCGTCTTTAGATATTAACTCGACACCTGGTCCTCAACCACCACGACTGACACGGAACATGTTCAGCTACAGGAAACCAGCAGCGAAACCATCACAGATCCGATGATGGAGAGTGTGTTTGTGTCGCTCTCAGCGTCAGTCTGCCACACTGTCTGGGACTTTAACGCAATGCGAGAGACTGAAATACACGTTATATAGTTTCTCCACAGGCTGAGCTGGGCTGTAATTTAACAGATCTGATGTGTTTTACCAGCAGGGGTTTAAACTCTCCTAAAACAGCAGCTTCAGCGTGCGGTTATCACCATAGTTACAGTTATCATTCTGCGTCTGATAATATAGTTACTATAGTTATCATAGTGGCTTTCATTATACTTATATTATTTATGGTGATAGTTATCGCTATAGTTATCTTCATTTATAGTTTTCGCTATAGTGTACTCAGTGGTGGCGGGCTTTGCTCTGTTTCTTTGAAATGAGTCTTCGAACACTTCTGAGTACTGTAACTAAACTATAGTTATCATTATTGTAATCACTATACTTATCATTAGAGTTATCAGTACAGGTATTGCTATAATTATATTTATAGACATTATAGTTATCGTTTATAGTTTTCACCCATAGTTATGGTTATCAGTACAGTTGTTATAGTAATCGTTAGTTACTGTTATTGTTTTTGTTATAGCTTTTATGTTATACTAATAGTATAGTTGTTGTAGTTATCGTTTTAGTAATTGCTATAGTTTTCATTTTGCGTTTTTATTATTTCGTTATAGTTTTATTTGTACTTATTGTTAGTTTTAGTTATAGTTACATATAGTATATTTTTCGATTAAAGTTATCGCTATAGTTATTGTTATAGGTATCATAGTTATCGGTAATTGCTATAGTTTCCGTTATAGTTATCATTATAGTTTTTTTATAGTTGTAGTTATAGTTGTAGTTTTAGTTAGTTATCAGTTTGTTTTTCGTTTAAGTTATCAGTTATCACTATAGTTATTGTTTGTTACCTTTTTTTACCATTTATCATTTAATTTTCATTTTAGTTATTATAGTTTTCATTATAGTTATTATAGTTTTCAGTTACAGTTTTAGTTATTGCTATAATTTTCGTTATAGTATGTTATAGTTTTCGTTATAGTTATTATAGTTTTCGTTTACAGTTTTAGTTATCACTATAATTTTCATTTTAGTTTACTATAGTTTTCATTATAGTTATTATAGTTTTCGTTAGTTTTAGTTATCGCTATAATTTTTGTTATAGTTATTATTGTTTTCGTTATAGTTATTATAGTTTTTGTTACAGTTATTATAGTTTTCATTACAGTTTTAGTTATCACTATCATTTTCATTATAGTTATTATAGTTTTTGTTATAGTTATAGTTTTCAGTTACAATTTTAGTTATCGCTATAATTTTATAGTAGTTATAGTTACAGTTATTATACATTTCGTTACAGTTTTAGTTATCGCTATGATTTTCGTTAGTTATTATACTTTTCGTTATAGTTTTTAAAGTTTTTGTTACAGTTTTAGGTATCGCTATAGTTTTCATTATAGTGATCATTTTAGTTTAAGTTACCATTATAGTTTTTGCTATAGTTATTATAATTTTGGTTATAGTTTTAGCAATCTATCGTTCTTGCAGTGAATGGACCCTTAACTCACCCAGATAGTTCCTGCTCTTCACCATCTCCGTGACGTTTATTTTGGTGGCTCCCGGTGGGATCTCCACGATCTTGTGATAGCCCACTTTGGCCAGGCTGTGTTGAAACAGGCCCGAGACAAGCTTACATGCGCTGTTATCCCCTCCACACACGCCACATTTATCAGGAACCTTCCCAGAACCCAACAGGCCGTCGCAGCCGACGCTCTGCCACAGAGAAACACAAGAGAAATCAGTGACCTCTAATAAGGGGCTTTCACACCGGGGTAGTTCTAGGCACTAGCTACCAGGGGGGTTCCCCGACAACCAATGGTTCCTCTAGGAACTTTTCCTGGTCGCATTCTGTGGCGAGCAGGACGAGGCCGGTGGCGCGATTGATAATGAGTGACACCTGCGCGACGTACCAGTCTCTGTATCTCTCATGGAGGATCGGAAGCAGAAAGGAGGAGCGACGACAGTGAAGGGTGAGAGAGGACCAGGCCTGGATTTTATTTGTGTTATTTTATTTGCTATGTGACAGCAGTTCGTCCATGAGGGGCTGCTGTCTTTACTTTCATTTTGGGCCAATCAGCAAACACTAACGTCACTGTAGTTCCTATAGCGCGCTGGTTTAGACCGACTCTGGAGGAGGAGTAGAATTAGTTCCAACAAAAGGAGTTCATAGAGCTAACATCGTTCCTAGTTCCTGCGGTGCGAACAAACACGCCAACATCCGCCAACAGGAACTATGAGAAGGTTCCGCCGGTGCGAGTAGTGTGTGTGTAAGATCTGCAGTGAGGTCAGTAGCGTGTGTGTGTAAGACCTGCAGGGATGAAGATGTTGTCACATGATCATTTTTTTAGCCAGCTTGATCTCTTCTGATCACTGAACGTCTGTTTTCATGATGAACGCTGACGTGGGCGGAAACTGAATGTTAATCAGACATGGAGATGGGGAATATGTTTCTCTTCTCTGCACTCCATAAATCCAGGGTTTAGTGAATAGGTGCAGAAAGACAGGAGTGAAAAGACGAGAGGAATGATGAGTGAGAGAAAAAAAGAAAGAGTTTGGAGCCGCTGATCCTGTGGGAGGTACGGACACAAACACCCATAATCCCTTGCTGGAGCCAGAGCCAGTGGTCATCGCAAACCCAGCTCAGCTCTCCAGATCCCAGTGTTACAGTATCACACACAACACACAGCGGTCAGTGGAGGCGGGGGGTCAAAGGTTTGTCAGTAAGTGATTGTTCTGGGTCTGTACGCAAATATAGTCATCGTTACGTTCCTGTTATCGCTATGGTTACCATTATAGACAAAACAGGATGATGGGAAATGTAGTCTGAGTGAAGGACACCATGGTGGAGGAGGACCTCTAGTGGAGACCCAGGGAACACAAACCAGACACTGTGACGACTGTAATTATCATTATAGTTACTGTTACAGTTATCATTCTTAGTCTCTGGACACAGATATACGTGTCGTTATAGTCTATAGTTATGATATTAGTTAGCCTTATGAGTTACCGTTGTAGTTGTCGCTATAATGATCATTCTTGGTCTGGTTGCAAATATAGTTATCGTCGTTATAGTTCTATTTATTGTTTTAGTTGGTTATAGTTATTATAGTTAATGTTATGGCAATAGTTATGATTATAAAATCCTTTCAGTCTCTGATCGAAATCCCCTTCAGACACAAAATACAAATTATATTAATGACTTTCAGGGATTCAAGTAGGAACTTCCCAATAGGACCTGAAGGAAGCATCAGACATGAATCCAGGTCATGTCGTTCCCAGAGTCTCTCTCTCATCTCCCTCTCCCCTCTCTCCCCTTCCTCTCCCACCTCTTCTCTCTCTGTGGGACATCCGGCCTGTTTGGCACCCGGAGAAACACCAAAACACGGATTTCAACATTCCTAAAATTCCCTTCAGGCTCGCCGCTGAACGACAGCTGATGGTGTTTGGTGAAGTGTCTTCTCCTGTAGTTCATCACATCAGCTTCTGCTCTGAGAGGATCTCTCTCTGCATACAAACATCACCATCATCATCCTCATCCTCCTCTCCTGAAACACCACACCTTCTCGAGTTTCCGGCGGGATCAGCGCCTCGTCTGATATGTAATCTCCTCTCTGAAGTCCATCGACAGTAAAAGCTCTTTGAACAACTCCGGGTTTGTGGTTCACCGGCGAGAACGAAGCAGCCGGACTGTACCCGAAGGCTACGGTTACAGGCGGCCCGGGATATTTTACACTACTTAATGGGCGAATTCAAACAAAAGCACCTTCACACACGAAGAACACACACATTTGTGCAAAACCAATGCCCTCAATGGAACACACACTCTCTGAAATCGTTCTGAAGTTATTGATATTTCAAGCCCCCCATTGAATCATCACAATTATTACGGGTGATTCAAACAAAGCAGCTCTTTGGTGTGTGTGTGTGTGTGTGTGTGTGTGTGTGTGTGTGTGTGTGTGTGTGTGTGTGTGTGTGTGTGTGTGTGTGTGTGTGTGTGTGTGTGTGTGTGTGCGTGCGTGCGCGCGTGCGTGTGTGTGTTCAACATTCTGATATTCACCTGGATCTTGTTTATACTGAAACAACCCCTTCTAAGTTCTGTAGTAATTAAATAAATGTAGTTGCTAGTGTCTGCTAGTGCTAGTGGGCTGCACAAGTTCCCACGATTCACTGGGCTCAACGAGTTTCCACAATGCAATGGGCTGCAAGAGTTCCCATGATGCACTGGGCTGCACAAGTTCCCACGATGCACTGGGCTGCATGACTGTCTACAATTCACTGGGCTGCTAAACTCATTTATTAGTTATATTAAAAATATCCTGTCTCTTCCCAGCTTTATAATGGGAGTGAATGAAGACTGAGATTTTGAAGCCCATAAAAGAGCATCCATCCATCCATCCATCCATCATAGTCTCGCGTAGCCAGACATTTAGACTGACAGTTAGCCAGCGTTCTGTGGGCGTGACATCTGAGGACTGAGACTAATCCATCATAAAGTTAACCCATACGACTCCAGGGTTAAATAAAGGCCTTCTGAAGACAAAGCCATGCATTTTTGTAAGAAAAATGTCCATATTTAATAACTTTATAAACTATAAACTCTGGCTTCCTGTTACAGCTGTACGTAAATCTAGTTCTGGCAGAAGAGTGACCTCTGACCCAGCGCATGACCTCTGACCAGACGCATGACCTCTGACCCAACTGATGACCTCTGACCAGATGCATAACCTCTGACCCAACGCGTGACCTCTGACCAGACGCATGACCAACGCTTGACCTCTGACCCAACGAATGACCTCTGACCTGGCACATGACCTCTGACCCAACGCATGACCTCTGACCTGAAGCTTGACCTCTGATCCAATGCATTCTTTTTACTTTATAGAAATAAATGGGGAATCATCTAATGTGAATATTGTCTAGTAGCTCGGAAACCCTTAAAAATACAAAAGATTAAAGAATAAATATTATTGAGACAAAATGTAGAACATTCATTTTAAACAACTAAAACAAAAGACATTTAAAAAATATAAACAGAACATAAAGAGTGTTTTCCTCCCGGTCTAAACAGCCTGTGTCTGTATTTGTCTGACAGCGAGTCACATTCCTGGAAAAGTTCATGTGGACCCCATGTGGAGGACGACCCAGCAGCAAACGCTGGTTCAGGAGTGTGAGCGCAGGGTTTATAATGGGCAAGATAACAGCCCGTTTAACCACGCTGGAGCCACTGTAATCACCCTCAGACGGAGCAAACAGCTGACGAATACAACACCAGCTTTAGTGGCATTCCTTGTTTTCTGTAAAATATTGTGTAAACACAATCATGCCAATAAGTGCATCTTATTCATCTGTAAAGTGTAATCATAAAAAAAGCTGTGTTTATAGATGCTTGTTTCCGCCACAGAGTAGAAAATGTAAAAAAAAGTTAATTAAAACTTTTTTGCTCACAATTCTGACTTTTTATCTCAGAATTGCGTGTTAGAACGTTGCAATTGCGAGTTATAAAGTTATAATTGTGAGACAGAAACTTGCAATTGCGTGTTATAACATCCTTAGAATCGGGCTTTATAACTCGAAATTGCGAGGTTTATATCTTACAATTCAGAGAAAATGTCAGAAGTGCGCGATAAAAACACGCAATTGTGTGTTATAAAGTCAGTTTATCTCGCAATTCTGAGATTATATCTTGCAATTGTGAGATAAAATGTCATGATTATCTTTTTAAATGTCTTATTCTGTGGCGGAAACAAGCTTCCGTATCTGTTACTGTTCTACAGTTGAAGAAAATAAGCATAAGAGATCACAATATTTTCCTGTTGACAGAATGTAAAGTTAAAGACATAAATCAGCCGCGTCTGAAGCGAGTCGTGTGATTTACGGCTCTCCTGAGCGCTGAGGGAAACGAGGCCGAGGTCGAGGTCATGCGCTGCAGAAAAGGCTTTTTTTACTCCGAATTTATGTCTTGATTCCAGTCCAAATATCTAAAGATTCTTAAATCAGTCTTAAGTCTTGTTTTCTGATATAAAAATATATGAATAATTGAGTTTTTGCTTAAAATAAACAAAATCATCTGCCAATGGGGTCAGAAAAACAATCTTGTTTTTCATTGGCAGATGATTTTGCTTGCTTATTTGCTTATCTTAAATTGTCTTGATTTAAGAATTTGTAGATATTTGTGCTGGAAAAAAGACAAATACTCAGTAAGAAAATCATTTTTTTGCAGTGTACGAGTGTATAAACACACACATAAAGTGCCCTGAAACAGTCAGCGGTGGCACTCGGTTTCTCACAGCTGGCACACACACACACACACACACACACTGAACCTCTCCTTCTTTCATCTCTCAGATCCTGTTATTACAAAAGCCCAGCGATGACATTTAAACGGCCGTTTCTGCAGCGTTTGTCGTGTTAATGATGGGAGGGGAAGCGCTGTAGGAAGTGAACGTGGCCTCAGAAACCATGTGTGCGTTACTCACACCCGAGAACACAACGAGCGGCACAATCCCTCTCCAGGGCGCTCGTTTAATGTGCTAACGAACAGCTAACAGCAGGACCATGCACACAAGAGTCATCCAAAGCAGAGCTGACTGATTTATACCACTAAAATAATCATATTTGTGATCCTGCATGTATAATTCAGTGATTAAAATACTTTACAAATGAACGGTGATTCATCTATAATCATTTCTTTCTATTTTTATTGATGCATCTTGATGGACTCAGATGATTCGTATCTAATAAAGTAACTCAAAACTCCTGAAACAGATTCACACAGTAAACTCTGGCTGGATGTGAAGTCGTTCACTCTTCATCTGTTTTGCACATTTGTGCAATTAATAATAATGTGGTTTAAAACATCTGTGCCTTAAACACTCCTTAAAACTATTTGAATTATATATTTGCATAAAACTTCAGTGCAGCATACGACAGATAATAGTCCAGCTCCGATGCTTTTAAAGAGAAAGTTTGTATAAATGTGAATGTAAGTATATTCCCTGAGAGCTGGAGTTTCTTTGACACGTGTGATCGAAGCAAACATGAAAACACACAGACCTGCGACCACGGCTTCCCCAGGACTCGCATCTGCAGACACACGAGCAGCAGCGGAGCGACAGCAGACAGCATCATGACACACACACACACGCACACACACACACGCTCTATCTCTGTGAATGTGTCGTCCTCCCGGAGCGAGGTTACATGAGCCGCACAGGCAGTGTCTCTCTGAACGACACACACATGTGAAAGCTGAGATGCTGGAGGAGGAGGAACAGTGTAAGAGGAGAGAGAGAGAGAGAGAGAGAGAGAGAGAGGGAGAGACCGACCACATATGAAACCATCTGCACTGACTGTACTGTGGAGGTAGAGAACAATTACCATATTCATATATGGTTTATATGGAGTTACCAGGCCCAAAACAATGAATTATCATAATACTGTGTCCAGATTACTTTGGTACTGTCTGGAAGCTCCATGTCCATTAATCAAAGACGAGAAATACTGGTCGAACGAGAGGTAGCAATAAATTAGAAGACCAGCAACACCCTAACAACAAAACAGCAACACCCTCAAAACCACCCAGAACACCCTAGCAACCACACAGCACCACCATGACAACCACCCAGAACAGCTTAGCAAAACCCTTGCAACAACACAGCAACACCCTGACAACCACTCAGAACACCCTAGCAACCACACAACACCACCATGACAACCACCCAGAACAGCCTAGCAAAACCCTGGCAACAACACAGCAATATCCTCAAAACCACCCAGAACAACCTAGCAACCACACAACACAACCCTGACAACCACCCAGAACACCCAAGCAACACCCTGGCAACCACACAGCAACACCCTGACAATCATCCAGAACACCCTGGCAACCACATAGCAACACCCAGACAACCACTCAGAACACCCTGGCAACCACACAGCAACCCCTTGACAATCACCCAGACCCTGGAAACACCCTAGCAACCACACAACACCACCATGACAACCACCCAGAACAGCCAAGCAAAACCCTGGCAACAACACAGCAACATCCTCAAAACCACCTAGAACAACCTAGCAACCACACAACACAACCCTGACATCCACCCAGAACAGCCTAGCAAACCCTGGCAACAACACAGCAACACCCTGACAACCACCCAGAACACCCTAGCAACACCCTGACAACCACACAGCAACACCCTGACAACCACCCAGAACACCCTGGCAACACCCTGACAACCACCCAGAACACCCTAGCAACCAAACAACACCACCATGACAACCACCCAGAACAGCCTAACAAAACCCTGGCAACAACACAGCAACACCCTGACAACCACCCAGAACACCCTAGCAACACCCTGACAACCACACAACAACACCGTGACAACCACCCAGAACAACCTAGCAACACCCTGACAACCAACCAGAACACCCTAGCAACACCCTGGCAACCACACAGCCAAAACCTTGACAACCACCCAGACCCTGGAAACACTCTAGCAACTACACAACAGCACAATTAAACTCAGAAAACCTCTGACTTGCAGAGCAGACACCGACAGAAGCCCTTCTGAATCACTGTATCTGCTCAAGAGGAAATACTTGCGGCGTCATTTACATTTCAAATGAGTGAAGCTGATTCCCAACACCGTAACGTGTGATGCAAAACATGCGAGCGTTTGTGAAGCTGCAGCTGAATGTGAGAAGCAGGCGCTGATGTCGGCCCTCAGGGGCCCTGATCTCTCACACACTTCCACACCGGGAGATCCACAGACACACTAACACACACTGATACACACTAACACACAATCGCACACTGATGCACACTAACACACACTGATACACACTAACACACAATCGCACACTGATGCACACTAACACAAACTGATACACACTAACACACAATCGCACACTGATGCACACTAACACACACTGATGCACACTAACACACTTTGATGCACACCAACACACTCTAACACACACTAACACACACACCCGACACAATAAAACACAGTGATTCACACTAACACACACTAACTCACATTAATACACACTAACAAACACTAATGCACACCAACACACAAACACACACTAATGCACACCAACACACACAAACTCACACTAATGCACACCAACACACACAGACACAATAACGCACAATGTTGCAGACTAACACACACTAACACACACTAACACACATTAGCATAAACTGACGTACACTAACACACATCAGCACCCACACTAACACACTAATGCACACACCAACACACACCAAAACACTAATGCACACACCAACACACACTAGCACACCTTTACACACATTAACGCACACACCCTAACACACACTAATGCACACACCCTAACACACACCAGATCTTGGAGAAAGTGAAGACAATCTTTAACAAAATATTAGTAAAAGGAGCTTAAACTTCAAACTGAACCAAACACTACCGTTTACTTTTTTAAAATAAAGTTTCCAATTTTTTGCAAACTTCAACAGATGATGTCTAAATATCTAATATTTTAAACTGATTTTCTTTTTTTTAATGTGTTCAAAAACAAGCTACTTCTCTCTGAAAGCACATGAGATTTATTGAAGCTTGGAATAAAAAATACAACTTTTCTCACAATTCTGACCAAGTTTAGACTCAGAATTGCAGGATAAAAAGTTAGAATTAATTTTTAGATTTTTTTAATTCTGTGGCGGAAACCAGCGCTCACAGATTTGATTTTGGACCTTTCTTGCTTGTATAAACATCAGCAGGAGCCGCTGGCGCTCTGCTCTGCCTGTTCCTGCTGGGATGATCCGGTGGGATTCACTCACTCACCCGATGCTGTCGCGCACACACCCTTACACATCCATAATTCAGCATATTTACACTAATGTATTTGGCAGATGCTTCTATCCAAAGGTATATATTATATCAGCTCATGCATTCCCTGGAAATCAATCCTGCTGTTGCTGCCGTGATCTGCAGGAGCGCTGACATCAATATCATCATGCACATCGTTTCAGTGCTGCTTTACAGAAAAATAATATCCGTAACAATGTCTTAAAATCTGTAAGGTCCTCATTTACAGCACCCTGGCAACCACCCCATGGAAACCACCCACAACAACACCCAAGAAACACCCTAGCAACCACCCACAACACCCTAGAAACACCCACCACAGCACCCTAGAAACACCTTGGCAACCACCCATAACACCCTGGAAACACCCTGGCAACCACCCAAAACACACTAGAAACACCCTGGCAACCACCAACAACATCCTAGAAACACCCTGGCAATCAGCCACAACATCTGAAAACATCTCGGCATCCACCCACAACACCATAGAAACCACCCACAACACCTGGAAACACCAAAACAACCACCGACAACATCATAGAAACACCCTGGCAACCACCCAAAACACACTAGAAACACACTGGCAATCAGCCACAACATCTGAAAACATCTCGGCATCCACCCACAACACCATAGAAACCACCCACAACACCTGGAAACACCAAGACAACCACCCACAACATCATAGAAACACCCTGGCAACCACCCAAAACACACTAGAAACACACTGGCAACCACCAACAACACCTGGAAACACCTAGGCAACCACCCACAACACCATAGATATAACCTGGCAACCACCCACAACACCTGGAAACACCAAAACAACCACCCACAACATCATAGAAACACCCTGGCAATCAGCCACAACATCTGAAAACATCTCGGCATCCACCCACAACACCATAGAAACCACCCACAACACCTGGAAACACCAAAACAACCACCCACAACATCATAGAAACACCCTGGCAACCACCCAAAACACACTAGAAACACACTGGCAATCAGCCACAACATCTGAAAACATCTCGGCATCCACCCACAACACCATAGAAACCACCCACAACACCTGGAAACACCAAGACAACCACCCACAACATCATAGAAACACCCTGGCAACCACCCAAAACACACTAGAAACACACTGGCAACCACCAACAACACCTGGAAACACCTAGGCAACCACCCACAACACCATAGATATAACCTGGCAACCACCCACAACACCATAGATATAACCTGGCAACCACCCACAACACCAAACAACAAGGCAACCTCCCACAACACCATAGATATAACCTGGCAACCACCCACAACACCATAGATATAACCTGGCAACCACCCACAACACCAAACAACAAGGCAACCTCCCACAACACCATAGAAACCACCCACAACACTTGAAAATACCTAGGCAACCACCCAAAACATACTAGAAACACCCTGGCAACCACCTACAACACTAGAAACACCCTGGCAATCACCCACAACACCATAGAAACACCCTGACAACCACCAACAACACTGGCAACCACCCAAAACACCTGGAAACACCTAGGCAACCACCCACAACACCTGAAAACACCAAGACAACCACCCACAACACCATAGAAACCACCCACAACACCTGAAAATACCTAGGCAACCACCCAAAACATACTAGAAACACCCTGGCAACCACCTACAACACTAGAAACACCCTGGCAATCACCCACAACACCATAGAAACACCCTGACAACCACCAACAACACTGGCAACCACCCAAAACACCTGGAAACACCTAGGCAACCACCCACAACACCTGAAAACACCAAGACAACCACCCACAACACCATAGAAACCACCCACAACACCTGAAAATACCTAGGCAACCACCAAAACACCCTAGTAAACCACCCACAACACCTGAAAATACCTAGGCAACCACCAAAACACCCTAGTAAACCACCCACAACACATTAGAAACACCCTGGCAACCACCCACAACACATTGGAAACACCCCGACAACCACCCACAACACCCTGGCAACCACCCACAACACCATAGAAACACCCTAGAAACCACCCACAATACCTGAAAACACCTAGGCAACCCCCACAACACCCTAGAAAACCACCCACAACACACTAGAAACACCCTGGCAACCACCCACAACACCTGAAAACACCTAGGCAACCCCCACAACACCCTAGAAACCCACCCACAACACACTAGAAACACCCTGGCAACCACCCACAACACCTGAAAACACCTAGGCAACCCCCACAACACCCTAGAAAACCACCCACAACACACTAGAAACACCCTGGCAACCACCCACAACACACTAGAAACACCCTGGCAACCACCCACAACACCTGAAAACACGTAGGCAACCACCTACAACACCCTAGAAACAAACTGGCAACCCCACACAACACCCCTCACACACACACACACACACACACTCCTCTGGCGTTCAGCCGCAGCTCAGTTACTCAGTGGGATTTCCTTCATAAAGGCTCTTTCTTCTCCTCAGTGTGTGAAAGTGAAGCTCTACAGCTGGAGTTTCCCTGCTTCAGCATTTACAAACACATCTAAACGTCTCAGGACAAGAAGTGCATCCTAAACAAATGTTTGTCTGTCTCTGTGCGTCTCTCAAATGAAGTTTTAGCAGCGGGAACAAAAAACTGCAAACTCAAAAATACAAACACATTTATTTTAACACTGTACAATAAGGACCCATTTGTTCATGCATTAATCATGAACAGATGCAACTTTTCATATAATATTGCATTAGTAAATGTTAATTTATGCCTAAAAATTATGCCTTGTAATGCGCTGTATGATCTCATGAATAACCAGTTATAATACATTACAATACTTACTGTATGTTACGCCTTTAGAAAGTACAATACATTAAAACACGCGACAAACAACCCGTTCCAGACATAACAAGGAATCTGCAAATATTGTAATCACCAGTTTTAAATATCATACAGAAACTGAAGATCATATCTGCAGAGTTTCAGACGCTCATGTTTTGGATTACGGGAATGATTGGGAAAGTATCCCTTAATCCAACTGTTTCCTAACAACATTCCTGCCAACATCTCTAAAGATCACTGGCTAATCCGTGGATCTGATCCGTGGATCTGATGTGTTAGTCAGATCTTCAGTTTCCCATCACAGATCTTAAAGTTGTGGATTTGTCTGGCTTATCTGTGTGAGCTTTCAGAGGAATTCAAACCATCCGCAAAACAGCCCACAGGAACGAGTCAAACCCCCGCGCCAACATTTAAACGCCCCTATAATGCCCTTTCACAAGATGCAAAATAAGTCTCTGATGTCCCCAGAGTGTGTGAGTGAAACAGATATTTTTTGATGTGTGCAAAAACACAACTTTCTGTGCGTGTCCCTTTAAATGCAAATGAGCTGCTGCTCCCGGCACAGGGGAGGAGCTTCAAGAGCTTGTGTGTGTCCCTTTAAATGCAAATGAGCAGCTGCTTCCGGCACAGGGGCGGAGCTTCAAGAGCTTGTGTGTGAATTAGAAATTATCCATAATTACATGATGCACCTAACCCTAATCTCACCGTAACACTATAGTAAGTACATGTAGTGCATTAATATTACTCATACTTAAATGTGTTATGCTCAAACAGCAACATTACACACTAACTAAACTGAAATGTAATCAAGCGACCTGTGACCTCTGCAGACGTGCTTATCCCGCTCGTTATCCCTGCGGTGTTGCGTCTGGTTCTGAAGTTTGCTGAAGTGACACATCTGAGAAAAGCACAGCTGGAGTCGAGCGAGGATAATCCTCTCACAAACACAAAAGATCCTCTCGAACTGTTGTGCGTCTGCAGGACGCTCTGAACTCTGGGTAATTAAAGCGTGTCTGGATAACAGAGATCGGACAGAACACACATCTGCAAGAGAAGAGCTTCTGATCGACTGCCGATCAACATGCGCATCGCAGACCAGCACAAGACCAACAATGGTGGATAAAAGTCTATAAACGTTTATTTACTTTAGAAAATGGCCGATGGTTCGCTGAGATCGAGCAGAGCCGTGTGAAACTGCATTGATTTGGACTTCCATTGTGTGGAGAAAAATCCTGAAATGTGTTCCTCAAAAAACTTAATTTCTTAATTAATTTCCACTGAGGAAAGACAGTCATGAACATCTTGGATGGCATTGGGGTGAGTGAATCCTCATCATATTTAACATCAAAATCAAACAAAAGACTGAATTGAAAAGTATGAAGCTTATTCTTAAAGTCCACCTGTAGTCAATCATTTTATCCTTAAACTCATCTTTGATTACCAAATTACATATTTAAAGTTTTTTTTCCTTGCCTTAAAATATCTTGAATGTAACTCGTACACCCGTGCCTCATTTAGTACACTGTAAAAAATATTTTCAAGATTTGTTATCACAACATATCAAATCAACTTTACAATAATTTATTTAGTTGAGATAACTAATTATTTTGAGTTTCTGATGGTTAAATGAATCTCCTTCATTGTAATAACTCACTTTTTCCAGTTCAATCAACTTAAAATTAAGGCACCCAGGTTACTTTCTTTTTTTAAGTTAAACCAACAATGTTTTTTTACAGTGTAGTAATCACAAATTTTTTTTATTTTGTCAAATCAATTTAAATAATTTATTTAGTTGAGATAACATATAATTTTGAGTTTCTGATGGTTAAATTAATCTCATTCATTGTATTAACTCACTTTTTCCAGTTCAATGAACTTAAAATTTGAAGGCAACCAGGTTACTTACTTTAAGTTAAATCATCAATATTGTTTTACAGTGTATGCGCTGTTCTATGGATATGCAAATGAGCCCCGCCTCCACTCACTCACTCACTGGTTGACAATCTGATTGGTTGATTGCCGGTATTACAGTTGTGTAGCGTGAACTAGGCATAAGCTGAACAGCCAATCAGAGTTCTCTCTCTCTACTGGCGGCCTTTCACATGTTCGAATCGCCCGCAAAAAAAAGCCGACGATGCTGGACGAGGACCAATTTCAGCCGACGGTGTGGAACACACTGAGAAAACCGAGTCGCCGACGCACAAAAACGGCCTGGTGTGTCCCGGGCTTTAAGAAATAAACTCAACTGAAATACCTGACACTTTCCCGCCACACACACCGATGTCCCGCCGAGTCCACAGGGAGTCCCGTCGACGACTCGCTCCGACTGACGGACGTAGAACCTGAAGCCGACGGCCCGACAGTTCAGCTCGCAGCCCTGATCACTGGACACTGAGCACACACACACATTCATCATGAGACACAAACACACATTCACAGAATCATTTCATCACACAGAAGTTTAGAGCCGCACAAAGTGTAATACTAATAGTGATTTGAACACACTCCAAAACTGTGATCTAGCACTAACGAGAACAGAATCCGATGCTGGTAATGACACACAGCAGCCACAAGAGGCCAGCAAACACACACGTGAGCCAGAACCAGTCAGAGAGACTCCTGGAGTTATGAAAACTTCATTTCCAGTGTATCATTCTTCACACATTACTTTTGCATGTTCTCTGAAACGAGGAACAGTTGAAAACATCTAAATTTAAAGTTTCAGAAAAACATTTCCATGTGTGATGTATAAATAATGTTTTTGTGCTAATGTTTTGAGAATGTTATTAAAGTGCACTGCAGATGACGTTAAATTAACGTTACAGGAGGAACTTATAATTTTCCCTGTTTGCTGTGGTGAAAATACACTAGTTTGTGTCATCAAGACAAAAATATAAAATGACGAACCATAAACGTAAGTGAACATGAATCAAACACTGGCGCAGCATCAAAGTTCATAAACCCGAAAGCATTCGCTGTCCCACAGGATCCGACATGCCGGGAAAACCTCCTGAGGCTCACTAAATCTCACTGAAATATGACTAACTTTAATTGCAACATGATTGTTAAAGTTATAGCACAAATGTGTGTGTTTTTCAGGATGTTATTAATTTGGGTAACATCAAAAATGTTTCTGCCAAAAACTTATTTAGTCTTAATTTAGTCTATATATAGAAATGTTGAATTTTCAACATCATTACTCCACATGATCCTTCAGAAATCACTCTAATATGATGATTGATGCTCATCAAACATTTATGATTATTATCAATATTGAAAAAAGTTTTGTTTTTTTGGAAACCGTGAAACACTTATTTTTCAGAAATCTTTGATGAATATAAAATGAAAGAAATAGAATCTTTCATAATAATATAAATGTATTTTCGGTCACTTTTGATCAATTGAATGTGTCCTTGATGAATGAAAATGCACTGACTGATTGGTAGTGTAGAAATATAAATATTTAGTAGTAATAAATAGAGAATCTGCTCACCGTCGTGGAAAGGCTCCCACTGGTACAGTCTGCCCATGAAGAGCTGCGTGTTGAAGGAGGAGCACTGCACGTCTCTGATTGGTCTGCTGGATGACGGACAGGCCTGAGAATTCATAAACACACCAACACATACTTTTTTTACAGACATATTAAGCATTCACACACACCCTTAAGTTAAACATATTAAACATGGCTTATTCTGGAGGTTAGTGATGAGGTTAGCCAGGGATAAATGCTGGGGTTAGTGATGATGTTAGCCAGGGTTAAATGCTGGGGTTAGTGATGATGTTAGCCAGGGATAAATGCTGGGGTTAGTGATGATGTTAGCCAGGGTTAAATGCTGGGGTTAGTGATGATGTTAGCCAGGGATAAATGCTGGGGTTAGTGATGATGTTAGCCAGGGATAAATGCTGGGGTTAGTGATGATGTTAGCCAGGGTTAAATGCTGGGGTTAGTGATGATGTTAGCCAGGGATAAATGCTGGGGTTAGTGATGATGTTAGCCAGGGTTAAATGCTGGGGTTAGTGATGATGTTAGCCAGGGATAAATGCTGGGGTTAGTGATGATGTTAGCCAGGGTTAAATGCTGGGGTTAGTGATGGGGTTAGCCAGGGTTAAATGCTGGGGTTAGTGATGACGTTAGCCAGGGTTAAGTGCTGGGGTTAGTGATGATGTTAGCCAGGGATAAATGCTGGGGTTAGTGATGATGTCAGCCAGGGATAAATGCTGGGGTTAGTGATGATGTTAGCCAGGGATAAATGCTGGGGTTAGTGATGATGTTAGCCAGGGTTAAATGCTGGGGTTAGTGATGAGGTTAGCCAGGGATAAATGCTGGGGTTAGTGATGATGTTAGCCAGGGATAAATGCTGGGGTTAGTGATGACGTTAGCCAGGGATAAATGCTGGGGTTAGTGATGATGTTAGCCAGGGATAAATGCTGGGGTTAGTGATGACGTTAGCCAGGGATAAATGCTGGGGTTAGTGATGATGTTAGCCAGGGATGAATGCTGGGGTTAGTGATGACGTTCAGCCAGGGATAAATGCTGGGGTTAGTGATGGCGTTAGCCAGGGTTAAGTGCTGGGGTTAGTGATGACGTTAGCCAGGGTTAAGTGCTGGGGTTAGTGATGACGTTAGCCAGGGATAAATGCTGGGGTTAGTGATGATGTTAGCCAGGGATAAATGCTGGGGTTAGTGATGATGTTAGCCAGGGATAAATGCTGGGGTTAGTGATGACGTTAGCCAGGGATAAATGCTGGGGTTAGTGATGATGTTAGCCAGGGATAAATGCTGGGGTTAGTGATGATGTTAGCCAGGGATAAATGCTGGGGTTAGTGATGATGTTAGCCAGGGTTAAATGCTGGGGTTAGTGATGATGTTAGCCAGGGATAAATGCTGGGGTTAGTGATGACGTTCAGCCAGGGATAAATGCTGGGGTTAGTGATGATGTTAGCCAGGGATAAATGCTGGGGTTAGTGATGATGTTAGCCAGGGTTAAATGCTGGGGTTAGTGATGACGTTAGCCAGGGTTAAATGCTGGGGTTAGTGATGATGTTAGCCAGGGTTAAATGCTGGGGTTAGTGATGATGTTAGCCAGGGATAAATGCTGGGGTTAGTGATGATGTTAGCCAGGGATAAATGCTGGGGTTAGTGATGACGTTAGCCAAGGTTAAGTGCTGGGGTTAGTGATGATGTTAGCCAGGGATAAATGCTGGGGTTAGTGATGATGTTAGCCAGGGATAAATGCTGGGGTTAGTGATGATGTTAGCCAGGGTTAAATGCTGGGGTTAGTGATGATGTTAGCCAGGGATAAATGCTGGGGTTAGTGATGACGTTAGCCAGGGATAAATGCTGGGGTTAGTGATGATGTTAGCCAGGGATAAATGCTGGGGTTAGTGATGATGTTAGCCAGGGTTAAATGCTGTGTTTCTGTGCAGATGTTACCGTGGCGTTGGCAGATCTTGTGTTGGTTCTGGGCTCCAGGGCAGGAGGCATTCTGGACCGCGCCGTACGGCTGGTTCTGCGCTGCTGGTGTTTGAGCGCGCTGGTTCTGATAGACAGTTCTACCCTGAGTCCTGTAACTCTGGAGCGGGATGTCTAATGCTGATCGTCTACGTGTGTTTTGGGATGTTCGGCCAGAATCCTTCAGTAGAGGCGTTACGTATGAAGTCCTGCCGTATCCGTAGGTCCCTGCACTGATGCCACGGTTCGCTTGTCTTCAACAGAGAGAAAATATAGAGAAAGAAAAGTACATTTACATTTACATTCATCTAAAGTAATAATTAATAAGCTGATGTTAATCACATCATGTTGGATGTCATAAAGTCAAGGAAACAATCATCAATTTCAATTGCTTTGTGAGTTGAGGAAAAGCTATTATTAAATTAAATCAAATGTTCAATTAAAATAAACATATTTTATATTAACAGCGAATATCAAATCAGTAGATTTACACGAGCGCAGCTTCGGTTCACAGGAAAAGTTTCTTCTCAGAAACATTAAAGCTTAGTTAAATGCACGTTGCATTTGGGAGGTTCACTTTATTTACACTCACATTCACAGAATTCCCAACATTTATGCAACAGACCTTTACAGCATTTCACTAATAATCTCCCAGCTCATTTGCATTTAAAGGGACACACACAAAAACGGCGGTGTTTTGCTCACCCTCAAAGAGTGACAATTTTAACATGCTATAAAAAAATATCTGTGGGGTGTTTAAGCTGAACCTTCACACACACACACTCTTATTTGACGTCTTGTTTAAATCTCAGGGGGGCTATTAAATATCTAAGCCTAAAGTGGTTCGGCTGATGAGAAATCGTGAGTATTAGTTTTGAACTGATGAGGATGATGTCAAACCTCCATCCATGCTCTGAGGCTCTGCCGTCTCTGCTGATCCCGGCGCTGATCCGCTGGGATCGACCCGACAGATCCTGATCCGTTCCTGAACTCCTCCCCCGCAGGAGAGCGAACACGAACCCCACGAACCCCAGGAGCTCCACGACCCCGACCTCGACCCCGCTCCGTCAGAACCAGTCAGCGGATCGGACCGGACCTGAGCACGTGAGAAAGTGAGATGTAGTTTGTGCCTCATGTCACGATATTAAGCACAGGACAATAGAGACACGAGAGTAACAATATTCATGATTCTGAGTTATTGTAGATGAATATGCTTGATCTCCGTCACTGACTAGATATATTTTAAATAATGTCGGCCACTTTTCACTGGTATCATCAGACATCTGGCATTATCAGCACACACACATATATTCCCACAATGCATTATTATACATTATATTCAACATTATATATAGCAGTTTCATGCAGCACTGACACTAAAACTCTCACACAATCATTTTTATATGGGGGGAACTATACACAATACATGTTGAGTATCAACAGCTGACAGCCAATCAGAGGGGAGAGGGCGTGACCTGGTCACTCTCAGGGTCAGCGAGAGGTCAGACAGCTGGGGATCATGTGATGACGACACAAACCTGCAAATCATTCATTTTCTCGACAGAAATCCATGAGGAGACACTGAGCTCTGAGAAAATTAAGTAGAATACTGCTACTGTAAACCAGCGCAATGCAAAAGATCAGGGACAGGTTCTTCTCTCGTGAGTGTGTGTGTTTAGAGAGAGTGAGTGAGTGAGTGAGTGAGTGAGTGAGTGAGTGAGTGAGTGAGTGAGTGAGTGAGTGAGTGAGTGAGTGAGTGAGTGAGTGAGTGAGTGAGTGAGTGTAAGCCTGCGTGCGTGAATCATGTAGTGTGTGAGTTTGAGACGCATTGCAATGATCTGCACTGTTTGTATTATGAAGGCAAAACAGATAAATAGTCATAAAGACAAACATAAATACCTTCCTCGGGGAGTGTGTGTGAAGACAAATGAAGATCGGCCACAGGATCACAGCGACACTACAAACACACGATTACATTATTACACATGAACAGTGCAAACGCTGTAAAGTCGTATCAGATCTGACGGGTTCCTCACCTGATGTTCAGAGCGGCTCTCATACTGAAGACTGCACCTGTACACACACACACACACACACACACACACACACACACACACACACACACACACGTGCATGTCGTCAGATGTCACCCAAGTTCAGTATTAGTCCTCAGTTAACATTTGACCTGACCTGCTGACCTCTGACAGAAGCACTGCAGCTGCTGCATTCAAGCGCATGTGATAGTCAGAGTGTCAGTAGTAATGAGACATGAATGAAGGTGTGTGAGATATTACAGTAGTGTGATATAACAGTAGTGAGATATTACAGTAGTCTGATAGTACAGTCGTGAGATATTACAAAAGTGTGATATTACAGTAGTGAGATATTAGATATTACAGTAGTGAGATATTAGATATTACAGTAGTGAAATATTACAGTAGTGTGATATTAGATATTACAGTAGTGAGATATTACAGTAGTGAGATATTAGATATTACAGTAGTGAGATATTAGATATTACAGTAGTGTGATATTACAGTAGTGAGATATTACAGTAGTGTGATATTAGATATTACAGTAGTGAGATATTACAGTAGTGAGATATTAGATATTACAGTAGTGAGATATTAGATATTACAGTAGTGAGATATTAGATATTACAGTAGTGAGATATTACAGTAGTGTGATATTAGATATTACAGTAGTGAGATATTACAGTAGTGAGATATTAGATATTACAGTAGTGAGATATTAGATATTACAGTAGTGTGATATTACAGTAGTGAGATATTACAGTAGTGTGATATTAGATATTACAGTAGTGAGATATTACAGTAGTGAGATATTAGATATTACAGTAGTGAGATATTAGATATTACAGTAGTGAGATATTAGATATTACAGTAGTAAGATATTACAGTAGTGTGATATTAGATATTACAGTAGTGAGATATTAGATATTACAGTAGTGTGATATTAGATATTACAGTAGTGTGATATTAGATATTACAGTAGTGAGATAATACAGTAGTGAGATATTAGATATTACAGTAGTGAGATATTAGATATTACAGTAGTAAGATATTACAGTAGTGTGATTTTACAGTAATGTGTGTGTACAGTAATAAGCTGTATGATTATTATTAGTGTTGAAAACAGTTATTTACATTTTTATTTCAGGATTCTTTGATCAACAAAAAGTTAAAAGAATGGTATTTATCTGAAACAGAAAGATTATGTAACATTATATTACATATTTTAAAATAGAAAACAGTCATTTTAATTATTTATCTTTTTAAGCAAATGATGAGCTGATGAGCTGACTTTTAAAAAGTAAAAATCAAGCCGATCCAAAACTTTTGACTGGTAGCATATATATGTATAAGTCTGTAAGTTAGTAACATTAAAAAAAGTGTAGTTAACACTTTGGTGGATATGCTTCCACCCATTTCTGGTAGTACATGAATATATCATGCAACAACATGAACACAGACAGCAATAATGTACAGTGTGGTAGTGCAGTAGTAGTAGTGTGGTAAAAGCCTGATAATGATGTGGTAGAAGGTGAAGTACCCTTTGAGCTCCAGCTGTTCTAATGGAGAAAGTGCTGATGTGTGACGCGCCCTGACGCGCGTGATCCAGCGCGCTCAATATTCCGGCAGCTCGCGCGTCGCTCATTATCAGTAATCTCCATCATCAATAACTGTCAGCCGGACACTGAGCTTCCAGTCCTGAGAAAGTTTTCCGTCACACAAACATCTGTGAAGAAACCACGCGCTCGGAAAGAACCAGAGCGAGTGCGCGCGGCGCGCCACCGCCACCTGACAGAGAGAGAGAAAGAGAGTGTGTGAATGTGAGACTGTGTGTTAAAACACGTGGTAGCAAATGTTCACACGTTCTAATTTATTAGTCTATAATATATATATATATATATATATATATATATATATATATATATATATATATATATATATATATATATATATATATATATATATATAATAAACTAATATATATATAAACTATATTAGTTTATATAATAGACTAACTATATTAGTCTAAAAATCTTCATGTCTTCAAATGTAACCAGATACTAAGGGTGTCTGGTTACAGTCATATTATTTTAAGACATGAAGATTTTTTTTAATGTTGAAATATGTCATATCGGTGATCAAAGATGAGTTTTAAAGTATTCAGTGATTGGCTAGAGAGTGTCAGTGTTTCTCAGATTTTCCACTGCAGTTTCAAAGGATTCAGGAGATTAGAGAAGGATTCCAGCCTGACAGCAGGTTTAATTATTATAGACAGATTAACTTCTCTTCTTTCAATCTGTTCCTCATGTTTTTACTGTTCCTGTCAACCAATCAGACGTCAGGGTTTGATTCGGGCCCGAAACAACTCGGTCATCAATCTCTCACTTTACTTTATTGAGCTGTAGTTAAAAGAGTTATGCTGCGTTCACGTGCTATGGAAAATAGGATATTTTCCACTTGTGAACTGGTATTTACCAGTGTGTTGCGTTCAAGTGCTTTTGTTGTCGTAATGTGGTAAAAAGATGGAGATCCAGACCTGTTATTTAGCTAAAACTATTTTAGATTGCTTAAGTCATCTGCAACAGCAAGAAAATGATTTATCAAAACTCAAAAGGTAAATAATATGCTGTATAATAATTTCTAGATCATGAATAGTATATATTTTTACCATTCACGACTCTCACGGTGCTCTCCGCCATTTTGAAAAGATCAAAGGTTATTCTCATCTCGGCAACTCGTCCATCAAAATATTCTACGAGTTGCCCAGTGGGAAATACCACATGAGGGGTGTTCAGAGTGCATTTTCCACGTCGGTTTTTGGTATATACCATAATTGCCATAGCACATGAACGCAGCATTACTCACCCCCATGTCATCCAAGATGTCCATGTCTTTCTTTCTTCGGTTAAAAAGAAATTAAGGTTTTTGATGAAAACATTCCAGGATTTGTCTCCATATAATGGACTTCAATGGGGTAGCCTACAAACGTAGGCGTTTAAGTGTTTTTTTTTGTTTTTTTGTTTTGTAAGTGAACTACTACTTTAATGTAGGACAGATATGTTTCAGGACAAAAGATGTTGATTCAGAAACACATTAGCACAGGTCGCTTCATTATTTGTCAATATGTATAACTTGTTTTCCTGACTATTATGAAGCAAAAACGTGTGCTTTGTCTGTCAAATAAAGGTGAACAACATATTCAGGTCAATAAAAATGTTTTCACATTTTTTCTTTTTAATAACCAGTACAAAACATAAATCAGTGCTTGTGAAGGACATTCAACATGGAGAAGCGACAGGCATACACTCGACGCAAACACTTCGACTGATAATGAGGAATGACGACTTCTCCTACGCTCAGGTTGGAAGAAGAGAACCGTGACATGTTTATAGTTGTTTCAGTAACACACCTGGAATGTACCTGTGTCGAGTCTGTTCACCAGGAGCACCATCCCGAGACTCAGGAGAAGTCACTGGCCACAGGAGAGGAGATTCACTCACAAACACAAACACAGTGATGATGACGCGTCACGTGACGTTACATTCAGGTACGACCCGGCCGAGACCCTTAATTAGTCTTAATTTTTTTTCTCTCCCCATCACATATTTTAGTAAATCAGCCTCAACTATCATTTGAAAGATTAAAAAATAAAAACAGTTTGAAATCGCGTTTCTAATTGAACCTTCCAGCTGGCCCCTCCCCCTAGTGGGCGGGGTCGTTACACTGTTTTATCATCAAACTTGACCAAAACACATTCTGACTAAATGTTCTGTATTTGGCATCTGTTTTGTAATAGGATTGATATTAATTTATGACAGGAGAACGCATTAAAAAAAACTGATATTAACCTTTTGGAAGAATTATTAACAAATACAAATTCGGAACAACTTGGCTAGACATATGGCTTTGATTTTCAACTAATTTTCCAGTTAAAATGTTTTTATAAATACTAAAGTTACAGTAAACTTAAACCTCTTTCACTTCTGTAATCTGAGTGTCTTATTTTAAAACGAGACCAACCTTGTTTTAAGTTTTTTAAAGGAGTAGTTCACTTCAGAATGAAATTTTAATTTTCTCTCCCCACGTCATCAAAGATGTTCATGTGTTTCTTTCTTCGGTTGAAGAGAAATCAAAGTTTTTGAGAACAACATTGCAGGATTTTTCTCCATATAGCGACCTTTCACCCTGATGACGTAATGTGTGTCTCATCACAGCTCGAGCAAGACCAGCATTAGTGGTTAAAGTATATAAGTGTGTATTATGTTGTAAATGTCGCTGGTTTGTCTAGATCAGACTCTCATTCCTCGGCTGGATCGTGTCGAGACTTTGAAGCTGCACTGAAACTCGCATCTGACCTTCGACCCGTTGGACCCCATTGAAGACACTATATGGAGAAACCCTAGAGTGTGTTCCTCAAAAACCTTCATTTCTTCTCACTGAAGACGGACAGACATGAACATCTCGGATGACGAGGGGAGAGTAAATGATCAGGAAATGTAAATTCTGATGTGAACTTCTCCTAAAATGCATTTTCATGCCTGCGCTCAAAGGGGGGACACCGACACCGAGTTAGAGCACCTCTACTTGTATCGCGTGAAGGACAAACGATGAGCCTGTTATTTGCTGTGTGTGATCCGCTGGAGACACGTCTGTCTGAAGGCCTGTGTGTCCCTCATCTCCAGCACACAGTCTCTCACGAGCTCGGCGAACAGCGACGGCCAGATCTTCTGTAGGGCTTCTCCTTTCACACTGTGACTCGCGGCGTGGTGGACCAGACCGCGCAGATACTGGTGAACCATCGCTGAGCGCTGAGAAACATCACCCTCCTCCTGAGACACAGAACTGGGCATCAAAACATGTTTGCATTGCAAAACATTTCCCATTAAAGGCACAGTGTGTGATTATTCGCGGCATCTAGTGGTGAGGTTGTGAATCGCACTCAACAGAAGTTACGGTGGCCGACAGGAAGTGATGTCGTCGTCTGAGACTGCAGAGAGTAGCCAGTTAAACACTGAGCTTTCTTTACAAAGATAAATTAGGAAATTCGTTTTACTTAATTATTCAGTTATTGCGAATATTATTGTGACTTGTTCATCATTGTGTCAGTGTTTCATTCACTGTTTATTCAAGAACAACAAAGTGACGAAACGTGTTTGTCCGCTCAGGGCCACCGTAGAAACACGTGGATGTACAGCGGACCCGCGTTGTGTGTGGAGAGAAAGGCCTCATTCTAAACTAATAAACACATAACGGTTCTTTATACACCACTGAAAACATAGTTATGTTTATGATATTGCATTTCTGTCATCAGATCCTCCTAAATATTACACACTGCACCTTTAAGAAATACACAATTTAATAGACAATCATATTTCTCCCAAAACACAGTCCATAGTGTACTTTATCATGATTCCTTCTACAAATGTTTCAATAAAGTCATCCACTGTTCTTTCCATTTTGCTTTTAAACAAGGTCCATTCATCAACTTTCCTTTTTTCGTATTTTCCTTATCAATTGTTATCAATAAATTGGAAAAAAAATCACATTACACTCTTTACTATTAAAACCAAAATATTTTTTTTGTCATGTTCTTAGATTTTTCTTTCAGCATAGATTTTACAATGTTTTACAATGTTGGGCTCACCTCAGGGCTGTCGGATATTAAAAATAAATAAATAAATAAAATGTTAAAATATATATATATATATATATACACATATATATATATATATATATATATATATATATATATAAAATAAAAAATCTATAATAAAATAAAATATATAAAATAAAAAAAATGAAATACAGTGTTTTCCACTGTTGGCCTCACCTCAGGTCCGTCGGACACTCGGCTGGGGTAGTTGAAGAGCGCTCGGCTCAAACCATCTCCCGCATGTTTGCCGTTGTCCTTCAGTTCCTCTGGACTCTGACCGGTTCTCCGACCACGTCCGTCCAACAGGAACTGCAGCTGACGCTTCCTACACACACACACACACAGGAGTGGCGGGAACAAGACGTGTTCAGAATGATCAGTACGAGTATAGTTGTACTTAGAAAGTACATGCTGAAAAATAAATAAATTAATTAATTAATTAATTAAATGAATTGTAAAATAAAATTTTATAAAATGTAAAATAAAAAAAATACAATTAGTTTTACTGAGGAAGTCCATGCTGAAATTAACATAAAATAATAAAAAATAAAAAATATTTATATAATGAACAAAATAGATATATATAGGCTACTATAAATAAATATATATATATATATATATATAAATATATATATATATATATATATATATATATATATATATATATATGAATAATAATAATAAAAAAAATAATATATATATATATATATATATATATATATATATATATATATATATATATATATATATATATATATATATATATATATATTAAAAAATATATATTAATTATTCATAATTTCCATGACTTTTCCAGGGGCCAGTTGCATAAACACTTTGTCTTAAGAACAACTTTGACAAACTAGCAGTTTGACAAGGATTAATCTATCATATTTTTCAGGTTTACCTTTTTATGTAATTTACGAGAAAAAAAAGACGACTAACTAATATGATGCATTCGCATTAGTTTAAAATTAAAAAAGGCCTCCATATATATTCCGGTTTACCATAATTTTATGAATCCTGGTTCTTGAAAAACAACAACAGTCGTTAAGGAGGTGAAACTTGATTTTTTTCTTATCATTTTTATGATGGTTTTGTCTTTTTTAAATCATTTTAAGAGGGTATCTGATCTGATCTGGTTCTGCAGTGCTGGCGTGTCTCAGGTGCTCAAGGGCTGAAAAGAATTTGCTGAACAGCACAAGAAGAAGCTGTTTAATACTGTAAGTCCTGGAGTGCTCGAATAATCCTAAAACACACACACACAGCGCTTAAAGGATGGCAGCTGCCTTGTACATGCACTGGCCTGCCACACACACACACAGGTATTTCACAGGCAGTTCACTCTTTAAATTAAAGTCTTTACTTTTCTTACACACAACAACAAGTCTGGTTTCAGAGGAGTAAATCAACTGAGACGCCCCTGCTCTCGGTTACTGAAGACTCGAGAGCAGCCTCCAAACCGAAGAGACGCACGTCCCTCTCCTCATACACCTGCACTGGTCGCTGTTATCCTACAGATCAAACACTGGATCTGCTCCATTAAACTCAATACTGCAGATCTACAGTCAAACTAAACTTATTCAGACTCATTGAACATTTCTCACAGTTTATTCGCTACAATGGTAATTTTAGGTTTGACTGTACGTGTCTCCAGAAGCTTGTGTCCTGCAGGTGAACGACTTCTTGTGTTGCATCATCCCAAAGAGACACAGAATCACTATAAAGAATCACACAAATAAAGCGGTCACACACCTGGACTCCTCCAGCAGCAGAAGCAAACGGCAGCGAGGCGTTTCAGTCGCAGCGACGTGACCAAGAGCCCCGAACATCAACTCAGAGGCTGTGATGTCATTCATAGTCACCTAAAACACAGATATATCATCACACACACACACACACTCATAATACACAGCAGTGAGTGGCGCTGGCGGAGCTGCTCCGACCTCCGTGCCGTTGATCTTCTGCAGGTTGAGATGCTGAAGTCTGTAGATGAGGAAAGATTTCCAGAGCGTCAGTCGCACCACAGGATTGCCCTCTGGATGAACGGTGATCTGATCGAGACGCCGGATCTGAGCCAGAGCCGCCAGCTGAGGAAGATGAGTGATGCTCGTCTCCATGAACATCAGGTGCTGCGGCCGAAACACCAGCATTACAGGTGCATGTTAGAGAGGTCATGACAGCAAAACCACAATATCCTTGATATTTACACATTTAAAGGTACAGGGTGGGATTTTTAGTGGCATCTAGTGGTGAGGTTGTGAATTGCACCCAACAGAAGTTACGGTAGCGGACAGGAGAAGATTGACGTCTGACCCGTTTAAAATAGTCAAACCAACACTTACTCAGAATCCTTCAACATTTCTCACATTATCACAGGTTATTCGCTATAGTTTAGAAAATGGTAATAAAATATGAGCAGAATGCCTGTATCTGTAAGGGTCTGACACTCACCGTGAGGTTTGGGAATTTGAGGCGGATGCGCAGGAATGTAGGGATGATGGAGTCGAAGTGTATGTATCTGAAGGAGACGGTGGTGACGCTGGAGGCCGTCTGGACCCCCCAGCACCGCTCCAGCGTCTCCAGGGCCCCGGGGCCGAACAAGCGCAGCGTCTCGCCCTCCAGCTCCGCCAGGTGGCGCTCCGACATCGACAGGCTCTGAACGCCGGGGCCGTCCTGAAACCTGGACACAGCACACAGAGAATCATCATGCAGGAGTGTTTTCGAGTAGACGACACCACTGTCAAAACGATCCCCATACACACTAAAATCGCTGCATTCTGCTGCCAAACCAGTAGATGGCGATGAAACACTACAGACTGAACACGTAACGCGCATGACGGTATCGTCTTCAAACCCGTTTTCAAAATATAATACCTTAATTTGATAACTCTATTACTTATTTTCCTGTCAGTATCATCTCTGTGAGGGTTTACGCATGCACTGTAGAATTTAGCGTTTTCCGACATTTCAGTGTGTATGAGAAACTTGACAGTCGGACACCGGGACCGTCCTGAAACCTGGAGACCCCACACAGAAAGTCATCGAGTGTTTCGTCTGGTTTCATCACCCTGTGATGAGTCTCCGGCTCCTGTAACACAGGACTGTACGGATGATTTAAACGCTCCTGGCAAACATGTTAGGACAGAGTCTCCTCTGAGACGAGTATTTGACTGTATTCACACTTGGCATGAAGAGATCGAGAGCAGCGTCTGTCTGTGCACCAGATCTGATCAACTGAACCTCTCCATATTCAGATGAAATCACTCATTTCAATGGACTTCTGTTGTTTATATATAGTGTACAGCTAGTTTTAATTACTAGAACTCTAACACTAACCTAAACACAAAACGTTCTGCGTTTTAACAGTTAAAAAATACACAAAAAACAGATAACACTTTATTTTACAGTGTCCTTGTAGCATATGTTACATGTACTGACCATAGCAATAACAGTAAATTATCCATAATTACATGCAACTAACCCTCAACCCCATCCTAATCATTCCCTAAAGCTATTGTACATGTAGATGCTTAATATTACAACACTGTAAATATGAACATTAAACATTAGCATTAACACTCAACTAAAGCAGCCCAGTTTAGTTAATTATAATTAGAGTGATTTGGTTGAGATACTTAATTTTGAGAGGTTAATTCAGAGGGAAATAATGAGTTTTTAACTAGCAGCTCTTGATGAGACGCATGTGATTCACGCTTTAATTCTCTGCCCACATTCAGACATCAGACGCTGATAGATCTGCACTGCTCTCTAATCGCTCACTCGCTCTGTTCCTGAACAAACACGTCCATGTAATGGATTAAACTGAGCCGGCAAGAATGGGAGAGATTCACTGCATTACTGAGATAATATTAGCTCATATTATTAGCTCATGTGTCATTGAGTGTGTGCGTGTGTGTGTGTGTTTTGGACAGAGACGTATCAAATGTGTTACAGCAGGAGCATGCTGGGAACATCACTGCGGGAGGCACTGCAGCCAAAAAATATATATATTTTTATATAACAAAATTAACTAAAACACTTACTATTAATTCATTCAATCCTACATTTGTCAAATTGAAATAAATACTTAAAAAAAACACTAAGGACAAAAATGTCAGTGAAATGTCAGTTCTAACAGTACTGCATTAAACACGTGTTTGTGATGCGCAGTTCTGACACTATGACTGTGTGTGTGTGTGTGTGTGTGTGTGTGTGTGTGTGTGTGTGTGTGTGTGTGTGTGTGTGTGTGTGTGTAGATGTACCTGGAGTCTCTGGGGCTGTTCGGGCGACTGGCCGATCGCAACCCTCCAGCTGAGAGTGTGAGCGGACTCAAGCGCCTGAAACAGAGAATCACAGCAGTCAGACACGTCACACACACTCAGACACGCCAACTCAGACACACCGACCCAGTCACACAGACCCAGACACACAGACTCAGACACACAGACCCAGACACACAGACTCAGACAGACAGACTCAGACACACAGACTCAGACACACAGACTCAGACACACAGACTCAGACTCAGACACACAGACTCAGACACACAGACTCAGACACTCAGACTCAGACACACAGACTCAGACACACAGACTCAGACACACAGACTCAGACACACAGACTCAGACACTCAGACTCAGACACACAGACTCAGACAGACAGACTCAGACACACAGACTCAGACACACAGACTCAGACACTCAGACTCAGACACACAGACTCAGACAGACAGACTCAGACACACAGACTCAGACACACAGACTCAGACACACAGACTCAGACTCAGACACACAGACTCAGACACACAGACTCAGACACAGAGACTCAGACACTCAGACTCAGACACACAGACTCAGACAGACAGACTCAGACACACAGACTCAGACACACAGACTCAGACACACAGACTCAGACACACAGACTCAGACACACAGACTCAGACACACAGACTCAGACACACAGACTCAGACTCAGACACACAGACTCAGACACACAGACTCAGACACACAGACTCAGACACACAGACTCAGACACACAGACTCAGACACACAGACTCAGACACACAGACTCAGACACACAGACTCAGACACACAGACTCAGACACACAGACTCAGACACACAGACTCAGACACACAGACTCAGACTCAGACACACAGACTCAGACACACAGACTCAGACACACAGACTCAGACACACAGACTCAGACACACAGACTCAGACACACAGACTCAGACACACAGACTCAGACACACAGACTCAGACACACAGACTCAGACACACAGACTCAGACACACAGACTCAGACACACAGACTCAGACACACAGACTCAGACACACAGACTCAGACACACAGACTCAGACAGACAGACTCAGACACACAGACTCAGACACACAGACTCAGACACACAGACTCAGACTCAGACACACAGACTCAGACACACAGACTCACACACAGACTCAGACACACAGACTCAGACACACAGACTCAGACACACAGACTCAGACACACAGACTCAGACACACAGACTCAGACACACAGACCCAGACACACAGACTCAGACACACAGACTCAGACACACAGACTCAGACTCAGACACACAGACTCAGACACACAGACTCAGACACACAGACTCAGACACACAGACTCAGACTCAGACACACAGACTCAGACACACAGACTCAGACACACAGACTCAGACACACAGACTCAGACACACAGACTCAGACACACAGACTCAGACACACAGACTCAGACACACAGACTCAGACACACAGACCCAGACACACAGACCCAGACACACAGACCCAGACACACAGACCCAGACACACAGACTCAGACACACAGACTCAGACACACAGACTCAGACACACAGACTCAGACACACAGACTCAGACACACAGACTCAGACACACAGACTCAGACACACAGACTCAGACACACAGACTCAGACACACAGACTCAGACACACAGACTCAGACACACAGACTCAGACACACAGACTCAGACACACAGACTCAGACACACAGACTCAGACACACAGACTCAGACACACAGACTCAGACACACAGACCCAGACACACAGACCCAGACACACAGACTCAGACAGACAGACTCAGACACACAGACTCAGACACACAGACTCAGACACACAGACTCAGACACACAGACTCAGACACACAGACTCAGACACACAGACTCAGACACACAGACTCAGACACACAGACCCAGACACACAGACTCAGACACACAGACTCAGACACACAGACTCAGACACACAGACTCAGACTCAGACACACAGACTCAGACACACAGACTCAGACACACAGACTCAGACACACAGACTCAGACACACAGACTCAGACACACAGACTCAGACACACAGACTCAGACACACAGACTCAGACACACAGACTCAGACACACAGACTCAGACACACAGACTCAGACACACAGACTCAGACACACAGACTCAGACACACAGACTCAGACACACAGACTCAGACAGACAGACTCAGACACACAGACTCAGACACACAGACTCAGACACACAGACTCAGACACACAGACCCAGACACACAGATTCAGACACTGACTCACACACACACCTGGGCTCGTCCGGGGAGGTCTCCTGAGCGCTTCCATTAGTCTGTGCAGGGCTGTGGGCGGGGCTATTGTCTGGACTGACATCTTCCTTTGAGCCGTTCTGCGCAGGAATCTCGAGGCTCGAGGCTTTAAGCCCCTCCCACTGCTGAGCCTCGTTCTGTTTAAGCCCCTCCCACTGATGCGCTGCGTTCTGGATCGCCAGTCGACGCCTTTCCTGAGACCAAAGAAACCATTAGATCCCTCAGTGGTTCCAGTGTGAAACTACAGCGCCGGTTCTATGACGAATACTTTCAGTAAGCGTTTCAATGTCATTATTTTCTCATATGCATTACAGTAAATGAGAATTCAGGGTCTTAATGGACAAAATAATGTCAGTGGTCACTTTTGCTGAGATTCACTTTTATTGAGTCAGATCTAATTACTGTTAAAAAAATATATATTTAATAAATAATAATAAAAAATAAATTCTGACATTACAGTATTACAATCTAAAAAAACAATAACACTTAAAAATGAAACCTCTTAAAATTAAAAATATTGTACAATGTATAATGAATTGGAAAAATGTATAATTAATTTAATTCATCTAAAATTAAAATAAATTATAACTTAAAACAAATACATAATAAAAATGAACAATTACTCAAAAAATGAATTATAAAAATGTCAAATTAAATTAATATAAAAGGTGAAGTTAAAATAATAAATTAATAATTAATAAATTGGAATAAAAATATAATAACAAATTAAGAATATTGAATCTAAAAAATAAGAAAAATTAAGAATCTAAAAAAGATCAAGTACATTAGCAAAAATTTAATTATAAAAATATAAGTGTATAGTAAATAAATGTAAGTAACACATTAAAAAAGGAGAATGAAAATAAATAATGAATACATTAAAAATAAAAATAATGAAATAAATCTAAAAATTAATTTACACTTACGACAGCGAATTCAATGATAAAATTTTTGATTTAACAAATTAAATCATAAATAATAATATAATAATAAAACAAATCCAAATGAAACACTTACTAAAAATTAATTCATAAACATGTCAAATTAAAATAAATAAATTATTTTAAATATTTTATTTATTCATTGACCTGCATTGTCGTGATGATTAACTAACATCAGAGAACAGATTGGATGAGAATCATTCATCTCGAGTGTCTCTGAACTGTCATGTCTTCATAATTACGGCCTCGTGAGCCTGAGATCAAAAACACTCAGACGTTTGCATGTTGACCTCCAGCTGATCCGAGATCAGACACTGAATCCTGGGACTGAATGTGCGTCACAGATGCTGGAACCGCTGTCACTCCATGAGTGAATTGGAATGGAAAAACACATTCGGTGTGAACGACCTCTTGGATATATCAGATACACTTATCGGAGAAGCAGAATGATCTCGTTTTCTGAGAAATTAAGTGAGTTTGTGCTTAAAACAAGAACAATTGTCTGGCAGTGGGGTCATTAAGTTTGTTTTCTCTTTGGATTCAGTTCTTTGTTGTGCGTGTGTGTGTGTGTGTGTGTTGGGCTGAAGTGTGTGTTTACCTTGTGCGCAGCCAGTTTGTGACTCTCTTTCTTCTTCTCATCCTCCTTTCGTGCCGAAACACTCGCCGAGCGTCTCTCCTCCTCCTGCAGAACACCAGCAAACCGTCAGGATGCAATTAACACACACACGCATCGCCCGCACGCGCACACACACACACGTTGCATGCACTCACACACACGCTCACACACACAAACAGACTAACACAAACACACCCACCAACACACACGCACCCACATACACGTCGCATGCACTCCAACACTCACACACACACGCATTATGTGTGTGTGTGTGTGTGTGTGTGAATCACAGAGGATTATTGTCAGATGATGTGCCGGCCCAGCTGTTTTCTTCCCAGCATGCACTGCTGCCGTTTCGGAGGCGGCGCCGCAGCGTTTGGAGAGAGGCGGAGATCAGGGGTTTCAAACATGATCTACACCTCAAACACTTCAAAGGCATCTATCGTTTATAAACACAATCAATACACTGAAAAATAAATATTATAAATCTATTAAATTACATTATTATTATTATTAAGTTACATTATTTTATTTTTATCTACTTACAATAGGAATGTACTGTTGAATATATTATTTATTTTTTGTTAATTTAATTTAATTAATATATGAACAACTCCCTATTTTTTTATTTTAATCACATTTAATAACTTATTCATACCCCTAACCCTAACCCTATTTATATATATATATATGTGCGCAGACTCACCGTGACGCGCCTCATGTCGAGCAGCTGAAGGTGTGGCGAGCAGCAGCGGAGGAGTGTGTGTCTGTAGCATGACTCCAGCGCCACGGGATTCCCATCACGCTCAGCTCACTCAGAGAGCGGCAGTCCCACAGACAGGCCAGCGCATCCAAACTACACACACACACACACACACACACACTGACGTCACACGGCATTCTGCAACAGTTCTGATATTAAACAGGAAAAGGGAATCGTTAGCTGTCGTGTTACTTCCCTTCATGTGGAAGTCCATTTTTAACATGGAATTAAAAAAGAACATCGCAAAATTTTTAATCACGAAAACATTCTGTGACCCAGGCAGATCTTTCATCCATCAAACACGCGCCCTTAAAGAGATATAAACTGAGACGTTGGAGGGAAAAGGGAAGAATTGCGAGATATAAACTCAGAATTGCGAGAAAGTCAGAATTGCGAGATATAAAGTCAGAATTTGCGAGATGTAAACTCAGAATTGCGACAAAGTCACATTTATGAGATGTAAAGTCAGAATTGCAAGAAATAAAGTCAGAATTGTGAGATATAAACTCAGAATTGCGAGAGTCACATTTGCGAGATGTAAACTCAGAATTGCGAGAAATAAAGTCAAAATTGTGAGAAATAAAGTCAGAATTGTGAGAAATAAAGTCAAAATTGCGAGAAAGTCACATTTGCTAGATGTAAACTCCGAATTTTGCGAGATGTAAAGTCACATTTGTGAGATATAAACTCAGAATTGGGAGAAGTCACATTTGCAAAATGTAAACTCAGAATTGCGAAGATGTAAACTCAGAATTGTGAGAAAGTCACATTTATGAGATGTAAAGTCAGAATTGCGAGAATATAAAAAAGTCAGAATTGTGTGATAAAGTCACAATTACTTTTATATTTTCATGGCTGAAAGAATAAATCAATTTGAATGACCCCTGACCTCGAGTTAGCCCCGCCCACAGACCCTCACACACACACACAGGGCTCGGGATGCAGCAGTATGACACAGCAGTAATGAGGAAAAACACCCCGTAAAGCTCGTTCCGTCACACCGCATCAACATCACACACGCGCGCACACACCCTTAGCAACCGCACAACTCCACCCATGACAACACATAAAAAACTAATTACTGAACCATGTTCCCATGGTTACAGAGTCAGACACACTGGATGACAGTCACTTCCGCCCATGTGTGTGTGTGTGTGTGTGTGCTGCAGTACAAGGGCACGACGCGTCCTCAGACAGGACGGGGTTAACGGTAAACACGCTAATGCTAAGCTTACCTGCTGATGCTGTTAGCGCTGAGAACAGACGCTGCAGACGAGGAAGATGCTGCAGATCCGTCTAGCAGAGAGAGAGAGAGAGAGAGAGAAGTGATGCAGCATCCCTCAGTCACCGGCACACTGATCCATCACACACACACACACACACCGCTGCGGCTGAACACTGACGGGAGGGGCAGCGGAAGAGCAGGACGACTGCGGGGGAGGGAGGGTGTGTGTGTGTAGAGAGAGAGATGCTCAAATTCAACACACACACACACACACACAGGAAGTGATCAACAGCAAAAACAGTCAGTCATTGTTTTCAGCTGGAGGCTTTTCAAATAAAATCACATTGTGGTTGCTAGGGTGTGGAGAATGGTTACTAAGATGTTTTTAAGTGGTTGCTGATAATTAATTATGTCCTAAAAATTCATAAAAATGTAAAAGCAGAAAACTATTAAAATTATTCATTTATTTAGCTACATGTCATAGAGACAGAGCGACACGTGTCATAATCTGAAGCCATGCCCATATATGTTTAAGCCACGCCCACACCGGAGGGGGGGGAGAATCCCACAATCCCACCTTCTCCATTGACTCTGTGTTGTGTGAAGCTGCCTCCTCGTCATTTATGACTTATAAGCGTTTAAGGCACAGAAGTGGATGGAGTCAATGGAGACATGTGGGCGTGGCCTAAACGAGCATTAACCGGCATGAGAGATCCGTGAACGTATGTTACTCTCCAGCTGATGCACAACTCCACCAATCACAGACAGAAGATCATCATCAATCACAGACACCCTAGCAACCACCAACAATAACCTAGCAACCTATATCAAAGTGCAAAAAAACACTGAGCTACTGCATTGCAACACCCTCAGAGATCATCAGCTATTTGTGTAGTTTTTATAAATTAAAAACATAAAGAAAAATATAAAGATTATAAATTGTAATATTTCAGTAATTTAACATCACATTCACGTATTTCGCAGTTCTCTGATGTCGAGGTAACGGTCTCGATAGGTGAACGGATTCAATATTTCATCTGTTTAAGTGCATTAAGTGTTGATGTTTTATATATTCATGTATTATAAATGTGATTAATTCTCACCACGTCCGAGATGCAGTTGTGCCGCAGGTTGAGTTCGGTCGAGACTCTTCAAGCCCCGCAGATTCTCCACTGGAGCGATGCGGTTCCCCGAACAGGTTCAGCAAACGAAGCTTTGACAAACCCGACACGTTCTCAATCTGAGAGATCTGCGGAGACACCGAAGGACAGGGACGTCTACTACATGTTTAAGCTTTTCATGAAACAAAATGTCCAAGATCAGGAATATCAGCTGAAATACAAAACAGAATTACATCCATTAGACCATGTTTTACTGGACAGACGTCTATCCTTTAAACATTAAAGCGCTCCTATAATGCCTTTTCACAAGATGTCAATTAAGTCTGCAACCAAATTAAATACAGTTATTTACTAACTAGACAGCCATAACTAAGCCTCTCGTGTGGACTTTACATGCTAATTAAAGCAGTTGATCATCAACACCAGACTGACAGAGATGGTCCTCACTGCAGAACATGAAATGCAGGGGGAGGAGTTGGATCCAGATCTAACTCCTCCCACCTTACATATACCCACCCCTAATCCTACCTATCTCCGCCCCCTGATCCTAATCCTACTTATCTACGCCCCCTGATCCCTAACCCCACCCCTACATCATACCTATCTCCGCCCCCTGATCCTAATCCTACTTGTCTCCGCCCCCTGATCCCTAACCCCACCCCTAATCCTACCTATCTCCGCCCCCTGATCCTAATCCTACTTATCTCCGCCCCCTGATCCCTAACCCCACCCCTAATCATACCTATCTCCGCCCCCTGATCCTAATCCTACTCATCTCCGCCCCCTGACCCCTAACCCCACCCCTAATCATACCTATCTCCGCCCCCTGATCCTAATCCTACCTATCTCCGCCCCCTGATCCCTAACCCCACCCCTAATCATACCTATCTCCGCCCCCTGATCCTAATCCTACTTGTCTGCCCCCTGATCCCTAACCCCACCCCTAATCCTACCTATCTCCGCCCCCTGATCCTAATCCTACTTATCTCCGCCCCCTGATCCCTAACCCCACCCCTAATCATACCTATCTCCGCCCCCTGATCCTAATCCTACTTATCTACGCCCCCTGATCCCTAACCCCACCCCTAATCATACCTATCTCCGCCCCCTGATCCTAATCCTACTTGTCTCCGCCCCCTGATCCCTAACCCCACCCCTTAATCCTACCCATCTCCGCCCCCTGACTCCTAATCCTACTCATCTCCGCCCCCTGATCCCTAACCCCACCCCTAATCATACCTATCTCCGCCCCCTGATCCTAATCCTACTTATCTCCGCCCCCTGATCCCTAACCCCACCCCTAATCATACCTATCTCCGCCCCCTGATCCTAATCCTACCCATCTCCGCCCCCTGATCCCTAACCCCACCCCTAATCATACCTATCTCCGCCCCCTGATCCTAATCCTACTTATCTCCGCCCCCTGATCCCTAACCCCACCCCTAATCATACTCTCTCCGCCCCCTGATCCCTAACCCCACCCCTAATCTTACCCATCTCCACCCCTTAGATCTGGATCAAACTCCGCCCCCTGATCCCTAACCCCACCCCTAATCTTACCCATCTCCACCCTTCAGATCTGGATCAAACTCCGCCCCCTGGATCTCGTGTACTGCAGTGAGGTGCTACTGGACTGACACGAGCCTGTAAAGGAAACCAGAGAGTTTGTGTAGAGGTTACAGTGAAATAAAACACATAGGTCATTTAAAAAAGAAACTCTGAGCCATAAATGTTTGTTCTTTAAAAGCAACGAGGCGTTGAGTCCCACACACACGTCCAACAGCGCACACACACAACCACACTAGCACTTAACGGGATTAAAATAGACTGGCACAGATATAATTAAAAGGCTGATCCACCTTAAAACCCCAGGATCTGATGATGTATGATTTGCACACAGCAGTGAGGGGGCGGAGCTACTTATGCACAGCGTGATGATCAGCCAATCAGCCTCCGCCTCCACTGTCACTACACAAACACTTGACAAAGAAGTTTTGCTAATTTTTTCATGTCAAATAAACTCGACAGGTTTCAAATCAGCCGAAACTGAGCACTGAACTACAGGACACAACCTCAAAAGATCAAATCATTTACACATGTTTATTTACATATTATTTATTTTTCATTTCATATTACATGAATTTTAACCACATTGTATTTTATGAGATGTGATGCACTGATATCAACATGCATTTAGAAAATATATGCTGATTTAATGTGATAGAAGGAAATGGTTGATGTGACATATTTACTGGGATATTATAAAATCTCATTAAAATAGCTCTCAAACACACACAATCATATACGATATCTGAACATGTACCTGATTACTGTGCAGGTCCAGAACGTCCAGTTTGATGAGGCCGTCCAGATCACAGATCCTCTGGATTCTACAACACACACTCAGGATCTATCAGTGTGTATTGCTTCATGAACACAGTCGTTGTGTGTGTGTGTGTGTGAACTCTCCTTAATGCTCAGTTTTAGAACTGTTTAAAAAATGATTCTTGGTTATAATGTTACATTGTATCATTCTTCAAACAATATCGGAACGTTACTTTTGAACGTTCTGAAACATTTAAAGAACGTTCCATTAAAGATTTATAAATAATGTTTTTGTGCTGATGTTACGAGAACGTTATTAAAGAGCAGATGTGTGTGTGTGTGTGTGAGAGAGAAGGATTACTGGAGGAAGGATTGTTCAGAACTGTTGGCTGAGGTCGAGATAAGTCCACACATCAGAGAGCAGTGATACACACACACACACACACACACCAGCTTTAGTTCGGATATCACACACTGACAGTTTAATTGCAGCTCTGTTGTTTTTAAGAGCATTCCTGTTACATCACACATTATAAACAAGGAGAAAGAGTGTGTGTCTGTGAGCCGGTAGCCACTCACACACACACACTCACACTATCTCTCTCACACACACACACACCTGTTGTTCCCGAGCAGCAGCACACGCAGAGAGCTGAGGGCGGAGACCCCACACATGTCAATCACGCGGTTGTCCCGGAGGTCGAGGAGCGCGAGGTGCCGCAGGTGCAGCAGGTCCTGCAGGTGTGAGACCCGGTTCTGCTGCAGGTTCAGGAGGCGCAGCGACACACACCCGGCGCGGATCCAGATACGGGACCGCCGTCAGACCGCGACTGCAGGAGAGAGAGAGAGAGAGAGGGGGGGTTTTTCTACATTATCATATGATAAAAAATCCATAATCTTACTAAATAAGTCCTTAAGTGAAATGTGTGAGTCCAATAAAATATGTTTAACAGAGAGGGGAATCTCACTAAACATGCATAGAGTCAAACATGTGTGACCTACGACCCCTAACCCCACTGGACCAGATTAGAGCTTTAAGAGTGATTACAAGTCTGTTTGAAATTTCCGGATGAATTTAATAAAGCTTATTATTCTTGCTCGTGTTCCACTCCTCTGGCTCCTTATCTAACATATACAGATTAATAACAGGTCTAGAAACATCACAGATAACGGTCAATTAATCACAGTTTTAATCATCACAGATTACAATCGACAGTTTAATTATCATCACATGATTTCACAGCATCTGGAAAATAACTTTTTTATCTTGAGAGACTGCTGCCCCCGCTGGTGTGATGGAGCCCTGTGTGCATTCATACAGTATATGTTCATTCTTAGTATATGTTTACTAATGTAGTTAACTAATGTTAACTAATGAACCCTATTCCAAGTGTTACTGAAAAAAAAAACTAATGAGTGGAAGAAAACATGAGTGGTGGTTTAGTGAGTTTGAGGTAAATCTAAATACCGGTCCAGATCCAGTCTCTCTGGGCAGGAAGTGATGTCATCTCTGAAGCCGATGGCAGACAGGAAGCTCGGGGTCAGACTTCCTGTTTCACATTCAGAAGAGACGTGCATGTTCATCAGTTCATGCATGTGGATTTTTCAGGGAATCAAACTCATGAAATAATATATTAGCATCATAACATGATTGACTACCCCTGTAGTCAATCAATTTTATCACTTAAATGTATCTTTAATCACCAAAATTACATTTTTAAACATTTTTTTCCTGTAAAAAAAAACATCATTCCTTATAATATCTTGAATGTCACTCAACACCCTTGCTTCATTTAGTATGCACAGTTCTATGAATATGCAAATGAGCCCCGTCTCCATTCACTCACTCAGCTCAGAGATCCACTTAGCTGAGGTGACGTGACACTAACACACAGCAGACAAACGGATAGTAGTGACATCAGAGGCAATCCACCTGTCACTCAAGTGGCCACGCTCCTTATTATGCAGAACTTTAAGGCTTAATATAATAGAAACGGAAGAATAGCCTATAAAAATATGTACCCCCTCACAGTCGTCATGAAGAGCAACATTAATGATATAGACCAAAACCACTTTTTGCACCAGGCCATAAACATGTTTTATTCTGCTGTAAAGTTGGGCATTTTAACATGTGTGTCTATGGGAGAGCGTCTCTCCTCCTCTAGTGGCCAGTGGAGGAACTGCAGGTTAAGTCACTCAGTGTTCAAGAGAGAGTCTCACCGTGTGTGTGAGCGAGCGCTGCTTTACTCGTCGCAGACGTGGTTCGATGTGGTTTCACCCTGTACGCCTGCGGCCCGAGATCCGCCACCATCCCGACAGGAAGTGCCACAGGAAGTGAGAAACGCATCGCTGCGCACTTGCAAACACACTCTCAGCGGCCGGAGCGTGCAGCTGCAGACGCCCATCTGAGGACACAAGAAAGGAGGAGGGGCTTTTTCAGAAGGAGGGGCTTCATAGGGACAGGAAGTGAACAGAGCATTACTGACAGACTGGGAATAGAGGAGCCGCAACAATGGAGAATATGAGGAGAATAATCAACATTCAAGCAGGAAAACCTGCACAAAAAGGTCTTCAATAAGCAATAAAAGACATAAAGTGAAACAATCACTGCCATATAATAAACATACAGACAGAAATTATATTTACAGCGTGATAGTTCTGTTCCAGTTCTGGACGGGTTTGGTTTCAGCAGAGTCCACATTCAAAGCTTTCTTCAGTTCATCTGATAACCTCAGATCAAGCTGGTAAAAGAATAAAGTGATATTAAAGTTATTCTCATTTAGCATGAATACAGATCATGAATAAGTGGTTGATAACAACCATATTGAATAAAAACATTAATGCTCTGTTTGAAATATTATCTTAATCAGTAATATTGTTGATTTAACTTTCAGATGAGAACACACATTGAATTGAATAAGAACTAAAGCTGCTTTACAGCTGAATTGGTCTCATATTTGATTCTGGTATTTTCCTGTTTACTAGTGTGAAGTTGGCTTTAACTGTGTATCGTTTAAAGTGCAATAGAAACAAAGCAATAAATAATCCGTAAACAAAACTTGTGCACCGTTGACCCTAGAAACCACATTAACAACACAATCTCAGAGTCATGCTCAAATCACAGCCGTTAGTTCCTAAACACTCTCATGTTCATTATACAGTTTATTCACACACCAGATATCATTGGTGATGTGCGTCCACTAGTGTGATCAGGACACTATAGTTCATTTATGAGTGAGGAGCGCAAAATAAAGCAAACTGTGACATATTACACCCCAATATTCTTCATACAGTGACTACCTGTGACATTTATACACATCAGGGCTCAGATATTATCTGAGACACTGTGAGCTGATGATGTTCTGCTGAAGTGTGTTTTCAGTAAGTGCTAATGCTCTTTACACACACACTGAACAACATGAAGCATTGCTTGGTCACTGGTTGAGCTAAACTGGTATTATCTAATTGTGTCGTTAAATTTAACAGCTGACAGATATTCAACATCATTCATGTGTGAGAGTCCAACAGAAGGACAAAACCAGTCAAATATCCACTGAGTTCATAACTCTCAGTCATATTTATTACCATTTTCTAAACTATCAGCGAATGACCTGCGATAATGTGAGACATGTTGAAGGAGTCTGAGTCAGTGTTAGTGTGACTGTATTTGAGAATGTAAAGAGAGGTATAATCACTAATCAGATCACCGGGAGTGTATTTGAGTTGTGCTAACACAAACCCCAGGCCGGTTCTAGACTAGTCTGGGTCCGATTAACACTGGATCTCACACTGACCGGTCTCTGTGCCGCTCTGTCGGGCAGGAATGGCCTCACTGCTGCTACATGCTGTTTATAGCCGTGAACCTGCGAGAGAGAGAGAGCAATATATCATCATCATCATCATCACAAAACATGACACTATGACACTGAACGCTTGAGTCATATTGAGCCACTGTACTAACATGACACTACAAAGTATATATGTACATATTAATATATAGATGGATTGATGGATTCAGATCCTCGCACAATGACATCATCAATCTGTCTATATAACTGCATGAATAAAACAAAAACTTTCACTAAAGTATTCTATACCCTATAATATATCATCTAAAAAAACATGCTTTATCCTTTAATGATAATACTAAAAACAAATACACAAACAAAATTAACTCAAGCATTCAACCCGTATTTTTAATAATACTTAAAACATATAGGTAAAAAAAAATAAAAACACATCAAGGAGTCACAGACAGCAACAGTTTACGGCACAGATCCGGCTCACATGTGGATTCCACGCGTGCCAGATGTGGGCCAGATCTGAGCCGAGAACTGTTCCTGTCAAAAAATCTGAAATATGCCGGACAAGTGATTTAGCGATGCCACTTTGTAAAGAAAGACACACGCCTCTGCACATACATTCAAACGCACAAATAGACTAAACACGTGATAGGCATGCGCGCCGTCAAATAAATAAACAACCTCTGTTACTGTAATCTCCTGTTATCACTGTAAAGCTGCTGTGAAACTGTTAAGGAGACAGTAAGTGTTTTAAAAAGCGTCTAAAAGCCCGTTAACCGAGGCCCAGAGAGCAGCTGTTCCCTCAGCAGGAGAGAGGAACACAATCAGAGCTCAGGACTGATCTCAGGTCAGGTATAACTGCAGGTTTCTGCGCATGATCTGAAGCAGCGAGTAAAACTCTTACCGAGGGAAGCAGGAAACTCCCACATGCGGTGTTATTATGATCAGTATCATCGCGCTTCTGCTGTTTATTCGCGCGCATGTCCTTTTTTCAGATTCAGAGCGAGTTCACGAACACGCGCGTTACGCGGATTACTCGTGCACGTTTGTTAAAATAAGTCTGATTCGCATCGAAAGCGCGTTCCCAGCAGTGTTTTGCACTCCGCGTCCATAGCAACTAACTTTTAGTAAACAGTTACGGGCACTTCCGGCGCCACCATGCGCTCAAGTCATCGGATTCACGATGAACACACTGATCAGAATTACTATAATGTATATCACGTGACACGTCATTAAATAGATCAGTGGTTGAACACCAGCACAAACTCTTAAATACGAGATGGAAACTCGGCAGTTTTAAGCAGGAAATACTCAGCAATGCTGAACACTTATGAACTTACACATGTGTGTGTTAAAGCAGATTAAAAACATCACAGTGAGGAACATGACGGTATATCAACATACTTTTAGGCATATAGCAGTTTTATTTGCAACACAATAAGTTAGGGTTAGGGTGATCATTTTGATCATTTTCTAGAAGTAGGCTAGCCTTGAGTTAAAGTCCCCCTGTGGTGTAAATCCAGTGTTTAATGTTGTTTATGTGTGTGTGTGGTGTTTTTAACCCGCTTTAACACACACCATGTGTACGTTGATAAGTGGACAGCATTGCTGAGTATTTCCTCCTTAAAACTGCAGTGAACCAAAGACAGTCTCAAAAACACAGAAAATCAAGAAAGACAATATGTCATTTTGGTGATCAAAGACGTATTTTAAGGGTTAAATGATAGACTACAGTCAGTGGGACTTTGGTGTTGAAGTGGCTCGAGCGTCTTCACTGTTTATTGAGCTTTTCTTAAATGCCTCAAATCTGCTCTGAGCTCGAACTCGTTCTGGCTGTATCTCTATATGATTAACTAATCAAGAAACAGGCCAAAAGCATTATTTGACACAATAATAAATGAGCCAAACCTCAATCTCATGATGCTTTGCTATTCTGTCTTGAATTATATTTAGGAGAAGACAGAAGCCGTTTGTCCACCAGTGTTTCTGCTTAGTTTTTTTGGGTCTAATCTTTCTGGCCAGTCTTTTCTCCGACTAATCCACACTGTATCAGTGACTTAATCCTGAAATCTAATTATTCATCCACCCCGCTCCTTCTCTCCGGAAACTCTGCCATTCTGCACTGGTTTCTCACTTCATAAATGCATCCGTTTCCACCACTTAAAACTGGTGCAATTACTCAAGTTCTTAAAGTCAATAATTTCATTTCTTAAAACTGCCTTGAAATATCTTGAATGTAACTCGACACCCTCGCCTCATTTAGTATGCGCGGTTCTATAATTATGCAAATGAGCCCCGCCTCCACTCACTCACTCACTGGTTGACGATCACACGTTTGATCTGATTGGTTACAAGGTGGTTTGTGACGTCAGAAACACCAGCGATTTCAAAGTGTGTTTTTGAGACTGTCTTTGGTTCACTGCAGTTTTAAGGAGGAAATACTCAGCAATGCTGAACACTTATCAACTTACACATGGTGTGTGTTAAAGCATATTAACTAAGCACACCACATACACACATAAACAACATTAAACGCTGGATTTTAACAAAGGGCGACTTTACGAATCACAACCTTGACCAGTAAAATCTGTTGTCTCCCAGATTCAGTCTCTGTAACACCGCCTCTGCTCCACCTTTAATATCTCTCAGACAATTTTCAATGCAGAAATCCTTGTAAAAGTGCAACTCAAAACTTCTTTGTTTTCTTTATGTTATCATCTGTGTCACGTTAATTAATGCATTGTGAACTAATATGAACATTTTTATTACGTAACATCAACAAAGGCGAATACATGCCGTAAAATACGTATATATATTGACTCAATCATATAAGTTAGTGCATTAACTACAGTTAACGAATAAGACTGTTTAAAGTGTTGGCAAGTCACCCATGTAACAGCTGATTCTCTGAATGCGTCTAATAAATTCATAAACCTGCTCATTAACTCTATTCCCACATCTGTGCTTCACACCGCTCACACTTCAGATCCTCTTCATGCCAAACGTTTCCTGTAACCTTCAGTTGTCAGACCACTGTTACCCATTCTTTTCCATTATACCATCAAGTCTATTCTTTTGTTTGTTTGGTGTAATATCTTGATATTGTCATGTTTTGATGACCCATAACATGATCTACCAGTTCCTCTTTTTGGTTCACACACTTCAGATGTGTGTTAATCAGTTCCTCTCACAATGGGAAGTTACATTTTGCACTGAATGAAAACTATTTAAATTATTGTGCTGGCTTTAACTTGCCCAGAATGTGATGAGTATCTATTGAGAATTATGTTATTGTCACAATCCAAAAACGCTCTTAATGGCCTTTAAATATGTTTTCTTCATGACAAATGCTGTTTCTTGAGTTTGGCTATAAACTATCATTATTAGAGGATACAGTGATGTTTATTCTTCATGATCAATTAAACTATCAAGATATGAGGAACATATTTTATGTTTATAATACATCAAATGTGAGGGATGAACAACACACTAAACTTAATAATTTATCTGACAAAATGATTTGGGAAGAGCAGCTATAGGTTTTATTTTACTATGCAAAGAAATGCACAGAAAAACAAAAAGCTGACAGAAAAAAAAGCTTACCGACAATCTTTATAAAATCTGAATAAAGGGTTTTCTAGGCTGAACATCACGTTTTGCCACAACTGTATATCTAAGCAACACTTAAATACTGTATAAACACAGCTCTGTCCTCCAGAACATTAACCGGACGCAGCACAGGCACGCTCATAACGCGCTGATGACGTCAGCATGGCTTCTTTATCTAGTGTGTGTGAACAGATCACAGAGATCCTGATGGACCACACGGGTCACAGAGAGAGTCGAGACTGATGCAGGATCAGTAGATGACACAGAGCTCTCCATAACCATAATGCACCAATTTCCCAGTAAAAGCTCATATAAGAAGAAGAAAAGCACCTGCGCGTCTTCATCTCTGTGCTTTAGTGCGATGCACACTGCAGTATCATCATCATCATCAGTATGCGGGACACGACCGTGACGTCATCACCGGACTCACGACTGAAGCGCAGAACATCAATCACGGGAATGACTCACAGTTCGCGTGACGTCACACACTCACCTTAAACAACTCGAGTGAACAGGCCTGTGTGTATATAGCCTATGTATGTGTGTGTGTTTATATGTTATTAATTTTAAAACAATAAAATGGGATTTTGGACTTTTTTCTTAATTTAATGCCTAAAATTAATTTCACATTTCATGTGTTTGAACGCTAAGGACGTTTAATTCGTCCTTCCTAACAGTAAATCCGCTGCTGTAAAGCCTATTATCCAATTTGCACGCCTAAAGTGGGTCTGTTTAGTGACACCGAACCAATGTGCTCACTCACTCACTTATTTCCTTAATTGCCCTCACGTGACCATTGTTTATCAATATAAACGTGTCAATAAGGCGCTCGCGGCCTCTGTAAAGTAATGCGAAAGAGAAGCGAAGACATGTCCGCCGTTCTCAACGCGTTCCTGCGCTGCGTCGCGTTCCTGCTGCCGCCCTCTTGGCTCCAGTTTTGCTGGTGGGTTGGGGAGGCGTCATGGCCCAATCCCAGAGCTCGATTCAAACACACAAAGCCTCTTACATATCGAGGAAGTAGCAGCTCAAGACGAGCCCGAACGCGTCGCTTCTTCCTCCTCCTCTGACCGCGCCGCGCCGCCGCGCAGATTTCTGACGCTCCGCTCGGCGGTGGAACGCGTTGTTTCGGCCGTCTGTGATCTGCACACGCGTCTCGGGAGTTTGTGCTCGCCGTACCGCGTCGCTGTCGGTTCCCCCGCGAAGGACGCGTTCACGCCCGCGATCATGAGCGTCGACGCGCACCTGCGGGAGATCAGCGCTCCGGTGACCATCACTGTGGCGATCCAGGCCGCGGAGGACGAGGAGCTCCAGGAGCCCGAGGAGGAGGACGCGTCATGCGGGAACATGGAGCTCCTCACGGGCAGCGGCAGCGAGGACGAGCTCAGACACGACAAGTCCAGGTACTCTCACACACACACACACAGAGAGAGAGAGATTTGTGCATGCATGTTTAAAACGAGACCTGTCATGTGTTTGAAGAACTGACTTCTTGTTGATTTCATCCTTTCATCCACGTACACACACACACACACCCATACACGCATACACACCAGCTGCACTTGTAGGGCTATAAATAGACACGCTCACAATGCTTGACCCCATAAAAGTGTCAATTTCTAATTCTGATTCAGTGAGGGGGAGTGTGAGAGAGTGTGTGTGTGTGTGTGATCGACACCTGTTGCCAGGGGCGCTGCTCAGGGGTTGAAGTTCGCAGGATTCTAAGGGCCCACACACACTCCTGGGACAGCAGAAGATTGAATTAAAGGGAAAGTAAAACTCTCAGTAATCACTCTCCCTCATGTCAATCCGAGACCAGTGAGACCGTCGTTCATCTTCAGGACACAAAGGAAGATATTTCTGATGAAGTCCTCAAGGTCCAGAAAGGTAGTAAAAACATTGTTAAAATAGTCCATGTGACTCCAGTGGTTCAACTAATGTTTCTAATTGCTAATTTGTGGGGCACTATCCCTTAATGGAATGCGTGTGGTTGGGGCCTAACCCTCGTATTCTTCAACGGGGCCCAGATCGACCTGCCGGGAGGAATGGCACCAGACCCGATCGCTGCACTGGTTCCACTGGTTCTCCAGGACGGTCCAGTCACACTAAACACACAGCTGCTGATATAAAGCTTACACATCAACCTCATTTATTGACTTAATTTGTTTTTCTCAAAGCTCTTCATTATGCCTCCCTGGTTCTATTTATTTGAATCATTTTTTAAATAATTAATCAGAATTTTATTTATTTAAAAAATGCATTAAGCCCCTGGTCTAGATTCCGAATGCACTCGATCAGCCGCAGCAAACGCCGACCCTCAATTAAGCGTCTCCCACATGACCTATGGAGCCGTTTTCCCACTCGCGCGTGTGTGTTGCTGTGAAGCGCGGATGCGCTATTGTCCCTCAGCGTCCGTGGGGCGAGTCATGACGGCTCTTTCTGTGCTTGAAGGGTTTCCCGCCCGCTCAGTGTGACTTCATCAGTGAATTGCGTTTCCTGAAGGTTACTCGGCCCGATGGAAAGGTAGCCTCACCGCGGGTCTAGAAGAGCCGGTTTGTTTTCCTCTCTGGTCAGCATGTGTTCAGCGTTCAGATGGAGAGGTCTCGTGGGCAGCGACTCTGTGATGCTCGTGTTTTTGCACAGGCTGTTGGATTGTGGGGGAAAGCGAGATTTGAGGGGAGGATGACTGGGAAACAGACGGGCTCCCTGCTGCTGCTGATGATGATGGACGTCTGTCTCTCTCTCTGTGTGTGTGTGTGTGTGTCAGTGGCGCGGGGACCAGCGGTGGCGAGCTGGAGGAGGAGAGCTGGCAGCCTCCGGACCCGGAGCTGATCCACAAACTGGTGCTGCAGATCGGAGTTTTATCTGTGCGGATGAGAATCTGAGAGCACGACGCGTTCCTGCTCAAACATCGTGCGGCGCAACAAGCTGGGCTTCGTGAGCGTAAAGCTGCTCACCTCCTTCAAGAAGGTACGATCCAGATCTGAAAGTCCCCATGTGACCAATCATTCTATCCCTGAAACTCACCAAAACTACATTTCCTCAAATTAATGCCTTAAATCTTCATTGTAACTCGCCTCATTTAGTATGCACAGCTCTATGAATATCCAAATGAGCCCCGCCTCCACTCACTCACTCACTGGTTGACGATCACACGTTGATCTGATTGGTTACAAGGTGGTTTGTGACGTCAGAAACACCAGCGATTTCAAAGCGTGTTTTTGAGACTGTCTTTGGTTCACTGCAGTTTTAAGGAGGAAATACTCAGCAATGCTGTCCACTTATCAACTTACACATGTGTGTGTGTTAAAGCGTGATTAAAAACATACACACAAACAACATTAAACACTGGATTTACACCACAAGGCGACTTTAAAGACCTCGTGACCTAAGAACAAGTAATCATATGTTCACTTGTTTGCATTTGTAAACTGTATATGTGTGAGCACAAGTTAAGATGTACATGAACCAAAAAAAAGAGCACAATTAGCAGAGTCAGTGAGATTTCAGCATTTGGTTTCAGTGTGATTTCAGCATTTTTATAAAATTGTGTAATAGCCAGATTCCTGGAAGAATTGATCTACCCGTAATCCTGACGAGAGATCTGCCAATCAGAAGCCACCGTTACCATGGAAACGAATATCTTGGCAGGGACCGATGAAGCGTTGCCAATGACGTAATCTCCAAATACACACTTAAACTATTACGATTTGTGTAAATCTCACAGTATGGCGTTTTTGTGCTTGATAATCCGTGACTGAAGCAGCAGATTTACATCGTTTCCCGATTGGACTGTTGTTCTCGGTGCTTGATGGGATTTCCTTGTCAAACTGTTTAAGTGCGCTTGTTTTCCAATCTGAGTTTGTGATTCATCCGTGAGCGGGCTGGTTTGACTCATGACTCAGATTTCTGCATTGAAGTGTTTTGAAACACCTTTTAAGACACTGAATGGGAATAACACAAAGGAAATGATGGTTTTGTTGGGCTGTTATTAAAGGAACGGGCTTTTCCAAATGTTCCACTCCAACGTCCTGCTTTAATGAGAAATAATGTCAGCACAGGGAAAATGATTTTGATGGTCCTTGGAAAGTAATTAGGCACTGAATTATATTGCATCTCATGCTGCTTTCACTGATTTGACGCACAATCTGATGGTTAAACGCTAATGTCAAACACTAAAGCTTATTTAAACCTGTACTCTGAGGTGCAGTGACATCATGAAAGGGACATTAACACGAAATGGCCAACGATCAAGATCTGCATGTGAGCCTAGTCACGTTTATTCATCATTTTTCACAGGTATTGTATTGATACTGACTCGATGCACAAACCTTGAAGTCCGTCTGACATTTTCTTTTAAATGTCAGATGGACATTTGAAGCTTCATATTAAAAACTACTTTGTTTTCTTACATTGATATCAAAGATGAACCAAAGACAGTCTCAAAACACGCTTTGAAATCGCTGGTGTTTCTGACGTCACAAAGGACCTTGTAACCAATCAGATCAACGTGTGATCGCCAACCAGTGGATTGAGTCATTTTGGTGATCAAAGATGAGTTTTAAAGGATTAAATTGACTACAGGGGACTTTAAATAACAGTACATTTACTTGAGAAGCAGAATGACTTAAAGTAAATGTACTGTTATTTAAACAAAGTCTTGATGTTTCAGGCTCTACTAGTGATTTAAAGATAAGTTTTAAGGATAAAATTGACTACATGGGGGACTATAACATTATTGATGGTCATACCTGAACCATCACTGAACCTACTTAAGCTGGACTGTGACGCTATTTTCTTCTAGAAACAAACTTTGTTGCATTATTTTCCTGTTATCTCTGTAAAGCTGTTTTAAAACAATCTGTATTGAATAAAGCACTATGTAAGGGGCTTTCGCACCTGGGTAGTTACCTAGGCACTAGACACCTTAATGGTTTCCTGAGAACTAATGATTCCATAAGAACGTGTTCCTGGTTCCTGAAGGAGGAGCAAATGAGTTCCTAGAGCTAACATCTTTCCTGCGGTGCAAACAAACACGCAAACATCCGCCAATAGTTCTAGGAACTATGAAAAGGTTCCTCCGCTGTGAAAGCCCCAGATAAATAAAGATGACTTGACCTGAAGAATGTTGAACATGTTCGTTCGTTTTCTCTCGCTCTCTCTCTCTCAGGTCAAGCACTTGACGCGGGACTGGAGAACCACAGCGTACGCCTTGCGTCACTCAAACCTGCTGGAGCTGAACGAAGAGGGCCGGAAGGTGCGGCGCAGATCAACCGTGCCGGTTTTCGCCAGCGAGCTCTACCGAGTTCGGATGCTGTTGCTCAGTGAACTGAAGCGTTGGCCGGAGCTGGACGTAGCATTCGGAGGAGACGCCGGTAAGCGGAGGCCCGACCCAACAGGAGCGGCTCATGGAGCTTCTTCTGAAGGCGTTTGGAAACTACGGGCCGATCGCCTCGGTGCGGGTCCTCAAACCCGGGAAGGACTTGCCGGCGGATCTGAAGAAGCTAGAGCGGGCGTTATTCCCAACTGGGTATGGAAGAGTGCGCAATCGTAGAGTTCGAAGAAGTGGAGGCGGCGAGCTGAAAGCCCACGAGGCGTTCGCCGTAGACGGAGGCATGAAAGTGGTTCGTGATCGGCACCAAACCTCCGAAGAAAAAGGTCCAGAAAGACCGGCAACGAGAGGAAGGCGGCCTGCGCAAAGTCGCTCGCTCAACAGTCGCGTGCGAGAGCTTCAGTATCTTGGAGGTGACGACTCCGCCGCTGAGCTCTTCGGAAACGGAAAGCAATCCTACATCACCTCGTTTATCACGCAAGTCGCGGTCCTGCAACAAGCTCAGTCCGACAAGCGCCGGTCCGAATCACCTCAGCCCGGTTGTTTCGCCACGCTCGAGTCCGTGGAGCAGCCCACGCGCAAGCCCGTGTTCCCAACGGAAAACGCACCACTCTGGGAAGTCTCCGTTAGCTAGCGAGGGTCGCTTGAGTCCGGAACCGGGCCGGCGTCTGGCGGACTATTCCTCGGATAGCAGCTTGACGCCGTCCGGGAAGCCCGTGGGTCCAGCGGCGCAAGCAAGTGGCGAGCCAGGAGAGTAGCCCGGTGGGAAGCCCGATGCTAGGCCGGAAGATCCAGAACGCCGACGGGCTTCCGCCGGGAGTGGTCCGGCTCCCGAGAGGTCCAGACGGGACTCGAGGCTTCCACTGTCCTGGACCCGGGAAAACTGCGTCCACGCAAACCTGAAGACTCCCGTCGTCGACTCGCACTCTCTCAACTCAACGCATCTCTGTAGGACTTTTGTAAAACCTTTTTCTATATGCTATTTTTGTTAACGTTTTATACATCTTAATTTAACTGATTTCCTCATTGAATGATGGCGTCACGACAAAGGGAAGCCGTTCTGAAAGTATTTAAGTTTTAAAATTCGTTCTCTAATTTTTCCTGGTGTTGGTTCTGATCTCGGTAACACCGCCATATGCCTTTTCTGATGATGCCGTGGCGTAATCTCCTGGGATAACCCCCCCACCCCCACCCCCCGGCGCTGGAAATCCCTGAAGGAATATATTTGCTTTAACTTCTGTTTTGTTTCTGCCTTTAAACGTGCTTCTCATTTTAGTGATTTATGGATCTTTTTTTTCTTTTCTCTCTGCTTTGGGTTCGAGTCCTCTCTGCTTCCTCGCAGTGAAAGAGTGTTTGAGGTTTCTGTCCTGAGCACTAATGCCTCGTATCTGCCTTCATCTGAGTGAAGGCATCGCACAGTCTGCTTCCGTACTGTACAAATAAATCACTACAATCGCAGCTATCTGGGGTATTGCTCATTTCTTTGGATCCAATATTCTCTTGCTTCTGGCGGTTTTGTTTTGCATTTAAATTCGCTGTAGCGTTCGGTTTTCATGTAAATCAGGGGTTCTCTACTGTTTTCCCATTCAGATTTAACTCTGAACACTTTCTGTGCATATTTTGTACGATAAACAATTGCGACCGATCAGTGTTCACTTATAATGCATGTTTCAGTCAAGCCAAAATGTTCAGACATTATCACAGTTTATTTGCTATAGTTTAGAGGGAAAATGGTAATAAAACATGAGCAGTTGATATTTGACTGGTTTTGTCCGTCCTTCTGTTGGACTCTCACACATGAATTATGTTAAGTTTGTCAGCTCTTAAATTAAACTACACAATTAGGTAATACCAGTTTAGCCCAACCAGTGACCAAGCAATGCTTCATGTTCAGTGTGTGTAAAGAGAGCATTAGCTAATAGCAATTACAGAAAACACACTGAAGAAAACATGATCAGCTCAAAGTGCCGGATTAATGTTTAGTCCACTGTATGAAGAATTTTTGGGCATTTACTTTATTTTGCTCTCCTCACTGACATAAATTAACTATAGTGTCCTGCACACACTAGTGAAAAAATATCAAATATCTGGTGTCTGAATAATTTTTGGTCTGACTGTATAATGCATTCATGAATAATTGCAACCAAAGTTAAAATGCATTTAATATTTGAGGATTTCTTGATCTGTCATGTGTTTTAATGCACTGTTCAATGAATGTTTTTTTTTATAACTGGTTACAATTATTCATGAGATCATACAATAAGCCATAATTAATGCAATGCATATAAAGGCTTCATTTTACAATGAACTGCATAGGCCCGAACAATAAGCATGACTGATAGAGGACAAATGATAGTGACGGTTATGTAAATACATTAACAGTCGTGTCATTTACAGCCTAACACTTTGAACAAACACTAGGCTAAATATTGTGTTCGCATCAGGCATATTACCAAGTATCAAATTAATTTGTGCCTAGAGTTTGACATTAAACAAACACTACCAGATTCAGAAGCATTTCCTCTATAAATGATGTTGTTTATGACTATGTATTGATGTTGTTGAGAAGCAGATAATGCCTGGTCTCTCTGAGAAGGGCAGCTGCATTGCTCTTCTAATGATAATGTGATGTTTTGAGTTAATGATCACGTAAAGTCCATCAGAACGGATTAAATGACTTCACTAGATTGCAGCCCAATCTGCGGTAAAGGATACCATTTGGTCCTGTTTCCTCAAAGATAGTTTTATTTGACACAGCATGACGTGGTAATGTTTCTAAGCAACTGCCTGATCTCCACAGGAAAGCACAGTATATTTCAGTTCAGTCAGATGAAATTCTGCAGGGCATCTGAGTTCAGGCCTGAACCGGATTTTACCTGAAAGGAGTCTCTTCAAAAGCGAATGTTTGTAATGCTTAATATGTGCCTTGATAATGTAGCTACAGATAGTATTCTACAATAATTTGCATTAATATCAGTAAATGTGGGCTTTTATCTGCATCATACTGGGCTTGATAAGCATAGTCAATTATAGTTCATTTTCTGGTAGAATGAAATATCTGGATGTCCAATTAAATTGGCAACAACATCTTTTGGCCAGATTGTCTATTGAGCATTAAATCCGTCTCATCGTTTCCAAATCACAAATGAATCCATCTCAGTAATGGCTTCTGTAGAAAGCCTGTATCATTTAAATCTTGTGATTTGTACAATTATATGCTGCCTCCAACTTTTTAAAGCAATGATGCCAAGCCATTTTCTGAATTCTGTGGCTCATAGTCATAATATGTTGCCAATGTAATACTCCTACATGCACACACTCCCTCTTTACTCAATTATAAAGTCACTTTCCAGAACCCTTTCGTTCCTCCAACACTAACCAATACACATCAATCTTTTCTCTTCCAGCTCTTTTGTCTCATTTTGTAGCTTATACTTTAAACTAGCCATTTTAAAGTCATTATGTACAAATCCATTACACAAAATTCAACTTGAAAACCACTATATAGTAATAAACACTGTCTGTTTTAAATAAAGGAACCCTACCTGTGTGCTTCCTCACAAAACTCTTCATCTTGCACTGCTGTATCCTATCATTCTTAGAATGTAAAACCGGCAAAATATTTCAATACAAGCGTTTCAGTAAAATAAATAAACCTTTAACCAAGTGCGGGAAAAAAACAACCCGCGACATTTAAAAGTCGCCCAATCACGCGGGAAAATAACGGTCATTTTCGGTGTAACGGATTATCGCTATAGAAAAAGAAAATAGGGCGGGGACTTGTTTCTCTCTGTCGGTTGCTGATTGGATGTTGACAGTGCTTCTGAGACTTGCGCTTAAAACGAAAAAATAGGCTTTTAAAAAAACGACATTTATGGGACATTTCATGTTAGTTTTTGTTTCTGTGAATGTGTATTGCTCTAATTAATACATTAGCCTTCTCAGAGACTGATTACAGAATTTGCACGATCCCTTTTAATATCTAACATATTGTACTGCTGTTTAGTAAGAAGTTGGCAGGACAGTATTCGTGCTTTATAAAGAGGAAACAGAAACTCTGGATGTAACGGACAAACAACACAAATGTGGGTCAAAATATGAAGAGAAGAAAGAAGCACTTACATCGGTCACGATGACAGGATTCTGTTCCTGAGAGAAAGAAAGATGTTTGTTCAGACTGGAACTGGATTTCAATAGATCTAAAAACATCATGTTCTTAAAATGATTATTCAATGATCATTCAGAAAGGAAAAAAGGACATTGTTTACATTCCACAAATATTTGGAACAGTTTAACTAGATCTGGTGCTGATAGTGATGTGATAAACCTCTAACAGTGAGTATTAAATCTGCAAAAATACTTCTTGATGATATACAAATATCATTCTTAAGTTAAGCTTGTACTGGAAAACAAGACAAAAAAAACCTAAGAGAAGCCTAACAGGTGCTTTTTGTTACGGGTGCAAACTACTTTAATATTTCATCTACATTTGGTAAGCAGCCGTGTAGTGATGTCCCGTCTCTCTTAACTAAACATAAGTGCATATGTGAAATCTGTGTAGCTCTAACAGAACAGTTTGGTGTCAAAGGTTGTGCATGGACTGAGTAAACATGGACTGTACCTGCAATGAAGGTTGTGGTGGATAATGCATCAATGTGTGACACCATCGACCAATCAGAAACAGCGATTCCAGGAAATGTGGTTTTCATGCACCACTCAATTCTTCTATCACACTCATAGACAGAACACATCCACACACACATTTAACTGTGTGTTTAATTGCTCTTGATCTATTACCGATCTATCTGTAGATTTCAGTCTTTTGAGTCACAGATCTCCACTTCTGCAGCTTTACACACTCTTATTCATATGTAGATTCTTCATAACTCATTCTCCTGCTTCATACAATATTTAATTCCTACAAACATAGAGAAAATGCATGTTTTGCCATTTAATTTTGACATTATTTTCTGATTTATATCCAGAATCTCCTCTGGAAAAACCAAACTAAAAAACAGTTTTAATGCAAATAAGTGCATATATAATTAGCTTACTCCTCATTTGCATATTTGCACAACATTTCAGAAAAGTTTGCAATTCTTCTAATCTATCGAATGTATAATGACGGTGATGACTGGATTCACAGCGAGTGTCTCTTGAATCTGAGAGGAGTAATGTTACACAAACCGAACACAGGTGAGAATCATCAACCTAACAGTGTTTATTCAGAAATCAACATGCAGCACAGAGAAACACTCATATTTACACTTATATTTACACATGCACCGACACACGTGAGTTTAGATACATATTATACATATTTGACCATCTTCTGCGCCTCTGGCCCAGAGCAGTGTGTGTGAGAGACAGCGAGTGAGATTGTGTGTGTGTGACGAGCAGCTGAAGGCAGGAACACACACTCAGAGCAGATGGGAATCTGCCACAGTGGGAGTTTGGATGGCGACGCGTGCGAATCGGGTAAATCTGGGAAGTAGGAGTTGCAGTAACAGCGTCAGGAACCGTGTGTGTGTGTGTGTGTGTGATGAGAGAGAGTCGAGAACAGCCTCAGATGTAGAGTGACCCGTCGGCCGGCCCCACGTCACCCGACCCCGATCAGCAGAACGTCGATGAGGGTCCAGATGCCCAAACCACCGAAGCTGAAGAGTTTCCCCAGACCTTCCCTCCACTGACCCAGATAGAAGCGGTCCGCACCGAAGCCGCCCAGAGTGATGCTACACACACACACACACACACACGTTCATCAAAGTTCCCCTGTCCATCATACTAACACCGACTACAGCGAATGAAGCGAGTGTGAAGTGACTCACCTGAGGGCGAGAGCTGTGGACCACTTATATCCTCCAGTCCAGTTACAGAACACACGCTTCTGAAACACTCGCTTCCCTGTGCACAACACACACACACTAGTCTTAGTGTATCAGTGTGTGTGTGACCAGGTTTCTGCAGGTTTCAGTAAGTCAAATTTAAGACATTTTTAAGACATTTTAAGACCATAAACATTGAAATTTAAGACCTACACGACGCAGTACCAAATATTTAAATAAGAAAATATTCGGAAAAAATTATTTTGTGTGTGTGTGTGAAATTTGTACTTTGCATTTTATACTGTAAAAACACAATTATAGATGATTTTAGTTGAACATACCCAGAGATGAAATGGCATGAACATTTCATTTCATGATTACTATAAAATCAATTTGCCAAATATATGCCGAAACCCAGCAAATAAAAAAAAATTAGCATGAATATGCACTTTTTGTTTACATAAACATTAAAATACCATTAAAAATGATGGCCAGATCTTTTATAAAAAGATTGAGTCAAAAAATGATAAATTACTGACATTAGGGATGGGCATTTTTCTAAAATATTGCATTCGAATATTCGGGCTCATAAAAATCAAATATTCGAATATTCGATTTATTTAAATTATGTTTAACGAAAAAGACGTTAGTTTTAAGTTTTTTTTTTTTTTTAGTTTTTGTCACAATTTCTGGACAAGCTTACAATTAGGCAATACACAACAAGCTTAAAATAGTAATTAAAGTTTTCTTTTAGTTGAAAACATTAAACAGTAGGCCTATGTGTAAACAAAAAAAATATATATAAAAAAAGCATTATTAAAAGCATGCTCAAGCAGCGCGAACGAAAAAAAAAACCCTAATAAAGCAGATTGCGTCAGATATCGTACAGAACGTACACCTATACACACGAGTCAGCAAATGACTGATTATCGTGTTTATATTGTTTCACGTTTATGTTGAGAAAAACAATAATATCTAACGTTACATGCAGTGGCGACGACAGCACTTTATGGTCGAGATGAGAAAGACACTGCGCTGACAGACGTTTCAGAGACACAAAGAGAACGGTGTTTCTAACAGCACTTTGCTCTGTTCTTAAACCGGTCTCCCTTAACGAAACATAAAGGAAGTATGTCTCAAAATCATTTTGCTATTAGATAAGTTAACATCTTTGATCACGCGGGTTCCAGCTGCGCTTACCTACAGTTGTGATGCAGTGATGAACAGCTGTCTTTCCTCACTCGACTGTTTGGATTTCATGTCATTTCTCATGGTGATGATATCATAACTCAGGTTAATTAATTAATTTGATCAAAAGTAATTCCCTTTAGTAAGATCCTTTTCAAGTAACGTTAATTCCAAACTTCGCGAGGCAGACGACAACATTATGTGATCAAATACAGACAACTTGTTAACACACTCCACAGCGCCATCCAGTGCATTTAATTATAACTGCGAGTTAGTTCTTTGAATATATCACTGCATTTACGGCCAGCAAAGCAACGTATTCAAAATTCGAATAGTATTTTATTTTTCGAATAATAATTACATATCGAAATATTCGAAAATTCGAATATTTGTGCACATCCCTAACTGACATTCACATCCCCTTATTGTAAAATTTGGGCTGATTTTCCTGTTGCGTCTGTCGTTGCTATGTGTCGTTACGGAAGGGGCTGATTGGTTGGTTCTTCGGTTCGTTTGTGGCGTTCTGAATCTGAAATGGTGAGATTTTTTCAATCTTGCTGTGGATATAGCCTATATTCAGCCTATATTTGAATGAACTAGAGCGCGCAAACCTGGTGTGTGAACGGCCTCTTGGCGAGCTACCTCGTATCAAGCCACAAGCTAATGCTAACGCGTGAGCGGCGTGTTTGAACCGGTTTGAACCCCTGCTCTAGAGCTCCGCTTTGTAGGCAACGACTCAATACTTTTTTGCTACTTTGTAATAACTTTCTGCGGCCAGAGCTTTGGCAAATGAATGAGAGTAAAATCTTTTTAAGACCTGACTAAATCAAATTTAAGACCTCAGATGAAAATCTGTCAGTTTTTAAGACTTTTAAAGGCCTTAAATTTAAAGTTCAGAATTTTAGACTTTTTTAGACCCTGTGGAAACCCTGGTGTGAATGTATGTGTACACGTTAAGGGGTCGGGTTAGTGTAAGGGGACAGAATATACAGTTTGTACAGTATAAAAAAACATTGTGTGTGTGTGTGTACCCAGGCAGTGCACGTGCTCCAGTACAGTACAGGAGGAGTTGTAGTGTGTGTGTGTGTGTGTGTGTGTGTGTGTGTGTGTGTACCCAGGCAGTGCACGTGCTCCAGCACAGTACAGGAGGAGTTGTAGTGTGTGTGTGTGTGTGTGTGTGTGTGTGTGTACCCAGGCAGTGCACGTGCTCCAGCACAGTACAGGAGGAGTTGTAGTTGTGTGTGTGTGTGTGTGTGTGTGTGTACCCAGGCAGTGCACGTGCTCCAGCACAGTACAGGAGGAGTTGTAGTGTGTGTGTGTGTGTGTGTGTGTGTGTGTGTGTACCCAGGCAGTGCACGTGCTCCAGCACAGTACAGGAGGAGTTGTAGTGTGTGTGTGTGTGTGTGTGTGTGTGTGTGTGTGTGTGTGTGTGTGTGTGTGTACCCAGGCAGTGCACGTGCTCTAGCACAGTACAGGAGGAGTTGTAGTGTGTGTGTGTGTGTGTGTGTGTGTGTGTGTGTGTGTGTGTGTGTGTGTGTGTGTGGTGTGTGTGTGTGTGTGTGTGTGTGTGTGTACCCAGGCAGTGCACGTGCTCCAGCACAGTACAGGAGGAGTTGTAGTGTGTGTGTGTGTGTGTGTGTGTGTGTGTGTGTGTACCCAGGCAGTGCACGTGCTCCAGCACAGTACAGGAGGAGTTGTAGCGTGTGCGTGGACAGGACACGGTCTGACAGCTGGTGGAGTTGGAGCAGCGGTACTGAGACGAGTCGAGCTGCCAGCAGAAGAGACACGGCAGCGTCAGAGAGAAGTTCTGCTGAGGCTCCTTACGCTCGTTCTGGAACACACACACACACACACACAACAGTGTTACGCTCGTTCTGGAACACACACAGTGTAAAACCAAACTTTGTAGAAACCAAACTAAGCCGAGCCGGTACGGAGAACAGAAGGTTCTGCTGGATGTGGATGTTTCTGACGGATGTGGACGTGTCTCACCACACAGTGAACGGCCGGGTCGGCTCCTGCAGGTGAAGTTTGCCGGTCGCCCGAAGGTGCAGTTGTGATGGAACGAGCAGAAGATGCAGTCGGACGGCAGTTTGGTGCACTGGTCTCCACTGGGACACCTGTCTGTGTAGTTCTCCGTCAGCACTGGAGACGCTGCACACACACACACAACAGATGTTTCAATCTCACACTGCTGCTTGTCTGCATGAGGAAGTGTGTGTGAGTGTGTGTGTGTCTCACCTGAGGACGAGGTCAGGGCCGCTGGGCTGCTCATCACTGGGTTCTGCTGAGCCGTGAACGGAGGATCCTGACCAACATGAGCAGAACTCAGATACCCTGAGGAGACAGAGACCACATCACTGTGTGTGTGTGTGTGTGTGTGTGTGTGTGTGTGTGTGTGTGTGTGTGTGTGTGTGTGTGTGTGTGTGTGTCTGGAGGACTTATGTGTGTGTTTCAGGCATGTGCAAATAACATTTGTAGCCCATTTGTATTCAATATAGCGTTGTAACTTTATGATTGTTCTGTAAAATATAATAATAATCATACATTATTTTTTATTTTTTAGTACATAGTATTATTGCTTTTTTCTTCAAAGTTTGTATACATAAATGATGTAATTGAATGGGGAAACTGATTTTCTTCTGTTATTGTCCTTCGCTGATGTCATGATTGAATCGTCTCTTTAAACACAACCACATAATGACCTGTGAGTGTGATTGTCTTATGAATGAACCCTAGTATTTACATGGACCACATGACATCACTAATGTACTGTCCCAAACACACGGTTCTCCAGAACAACACCGCACTAATAGAGTTACCGAAGGATGTTTACCGTCTTACCGATCACACATTTGGAGTAAATGTCCAGCAGCAGCAGAACCAGGATCATATACGAGCTCATGATGTTCCGTCCGCGTTCAAAAGCCCATTTCAGTCCGTTCGCCGTCATCCCGAACACTGCTTCTGTTCTGCAGCCCGACGGACGCTCTACACTTCCGCTTCCGAGACCCAACGGCTGCTCGTTCAAAATAAAAGTCCGATGACGTAGGAGATTTTTTTAGTTAGAATTTAAATTATGTATCTCTCTTTTTAAAAATATTTAAACGTTTTCCTGGTAGATATATTTGTTTATTTTTATAACCAAGACAACGCATCCAGGCTAGTCAACTAGCCTAGCTGAAACTGAAATTAGAAGGGATAGTTCACACAAAAATGACAATTCTGTCATTAATCTCTCACCTTCATGTCGTTCATTTTCGGAGCACAGATGAACAAGATATAAGAGCTTCATGTCCCTCCATTGACAGCTACGCAACTAACACTTTCATAAAGTAATCCATTCAACTCGGTCTGACCTCTTTGTTCACAAAATATCAATCTCAAATGCTGCGACGCGCGAAAGGTCTTGAACAAATTGAGGGGGAGTACCGTAAATAATTACATATTAATTTGGGTTAAACTAACCCTTTAATATATATTATTTTATTTTATTTCAAGTAGCAAAAATATTTCAAAGGGAGTAAAATTACAAAGGGAATATTTGATTAATTATTTAATTCACTAAGAGCCTAAATGGCTAAACATCGGACAGTTTGATTGGATATGATGTTTCTCAGAAGCTGAACGTGTGTGACAGACATAAACTTCCAAAATAACAACCAGAAACATGATGCTGAATCTTTGAGTGTTTATTGCAAACCGTCAGCACACAAACATCCAGACACTTTAACACCAAACCGTGAACATTCACACGGCCAGCGATCATCATCTGAAACTGTGCCGTTTTCCTCCTTCATATTCCCATCTTCCTCCGTCAGGGTTCATGCCGATGCTGTAAAATGAAATCCCAGGACTTTGAGCACTACTTTTTTGGATTTCAAAGAACTACAATTAGCACATATGAAACTAAACCTTTATTATTTATTTATTTATTTATTTATTTATTTTTTTTACTGAAATTACATATGGTATCTGATGTTTTACATCATAGAGATCAATAAATATATGATCGACCCAAAGAATGAAAGTTTAACATCATGCGAATGGCTCTATATCTCAGAGCTCTATATCTCTACAGCGTCCACGATTGTGAAAAGATTGTGGAGGTTTTCCCCGAACAAAATGTAACACCAAATGTCAAGCTCTTTTCATAAATATGGCAGTTTTCAAGGGTTATCCAGGACTTAAATGGAGTCAAAGTGAAAGTCAAGCACTTTAAGCGCAGTACGAACCCTGCGGGACTCAGAAGTCCTCCTCAGCGCTGCGGCAGCGGGACCGCCGGATCCGAGTCAGTCTGGCCATCACCTCCTCCACACACACTTCTCCGTGCACCTTGTTGTCTCTGGTGCGCACGTTCACACTGTTCGTGACACGCTCCTTCTCTCCCACCACTGCCAGACAAAACACACACACACACAGCTGGCCTATCAGTGCATGGATCAGTGTTGGGGAAAATTACCTTTAAAAGTAATGCAAAGCAAAATTGCTTTACTCCCACCATAAGTTTAACACTTTACGTGACGGGGTGTGCACAAGACTGACATGAATATTACGTAGTGTTTATGCTTGTTTATGACAACTATCATTACATGTCATTTGCTAAATTATGACATTTTTAATACAAATATGACATTGTTTGAGATGTCTTTGTCATGACACCTCACCTTGCCCAGATGGTACCATGTGAATATTTAACTTGAATTTTTCAATATGAATTTGAGCAGTCGAATTTGATCAACCGGAATCTATTTTATCTGAAATTCTGTAAGTTGATTTTTTTTGTATCTGAATTTGTGAGCACTGAAAAATGTTAATCAAAATACAGGTTTTTAAAAATGGAAATCAAGAATTGCCAAAGGCCTGTTTAAATTTTAGAGGTGAATTCAAAACAAATTCAGATACATGGTTTCCAAAGTAAAATAATTTCAAAGGGGTGAATTCAGAGCAAATAAATGTAGATAAATGCAAAATAAAATATTTATTAAAAAAAAGTATTCAGTGGCTGTTAAATTTCAAAGTTATGTTTCTTATTTGCTTCCATACCTTTTAGGGAAAGTAATGCATTACAATATTGCGCTTCTCCCAAAAAAGCTGTCAATCAATAAAAGAGAGTGACGTACTTATTGAGTAACCTAGTTGTTAACTTAGATATTTTTTTGTAAATTACTTTACTAGTTACTTGAAAAAGTAATCTGCTTATGTATCTCAAGTTACTTGTAATGAATAACCCCCAACACTGCGTGTCGGTGTCGGAAACTCCCTCGTCAGGCCTTCGCGCCTTACCCAGGATGAAGTTGTACTGCGCCAACTGTGCGTTGCGAATTTCTTGTTCAGAAGGCAACTGGAATCCAAATCAGCATCAGCCATAAAACCAGCTTCGACAAACCGTTTACAGACCTGGAGGAAGGATCAACTTTAGTTTATAAATCCTCTCAATTCTGACTTTTTTTACATAATCGTAGATTATTTCGTGCAATTCTGACTTTCTTGTAATTGTAGATTATTTCTAACAATTCTGACTTTTCTCGCAATCCTATATTATTTCTTGCAATTCTGGCTTTTTCTCGATTGTAGATTTTTTTGTAACAAATCCATCCTTTTTCTCGCAATTGCAGATTATTTCTCGCAATTCTGACTTTTTTCTCATAATTGTAGATTATTTCTCGCAATTCTGACTTTTTTCTCATAATTGTAGATTATTTCTCGCAATTCCGGCTTTTTTCTCGCAATCGTATATTATTTCTTGCATTTCTGGCTTTTTTCTCGCAATCGTAGATTATTTCAGGCAATTCTGACTTTTTCTCGTAATCGTAGTCTATTTCTTGCAATTCTGACTTTATCGCAATTCTGACTTTATTCCCCCAATCATAGTTCATTTCTTTTATTTGTAGTTTATTTCTCGTAATTCAGACTTTTTTCTTGTAAACGAAAGTTTATATCTTACAATTCTGACTTTTTTCTCATAATCACTTTATATCTTGCAATTTCGTCCTTTTTCTCGCAATTCCGGCTTTTTTTCAAACAATTCCAGCTTTTTTTCTCACAAGCATAGATTATTTCTCGCAATTTCTGACTTTCTCGTAATTCTGACTTTTTCTCGTAATTCCGGCTTTTTCTCGCAATCATAGTTTATTTCTTGCAATTCTGACTTTTTCTTGCAATCGTTCTTGAATCGTTCATAATAAGAGCAGGAACATGGTTACTTTAAAGTCTAAAAATATAAAGACATAAAATCATTCTCTGTTGTTCAGTAAGTGATGACAGAGCTGATGTTGTACCTGATTGGCGTATTCTTCGAGAGACGGGATTAACCTGGCACCAGCATCACCTGACGTGGAGACAGCCACAGTGGCCTGAGGAAACAGTCATTCATACTACAATCACTTTTCTGACAACAACCAAAATGTGACGCAGCTTTGCGAAGACGGCTGTATTGCCGCTTACTGTAGAGCAGTTTTCGTATTTCTGATCCATTTGAATTAAATAAAAATGTTCCTACTGTATCGCTAACAATATCAACACTGATTAAACTGATCTGAAACAGTTACTCACCATTTCCCGGCGTAGTTCTCGGTGAGGATGGCTATCATTCGCTCCACTGAGCCCAGAATAGCGCGGTGAATGATCACCGGTCTGGCCTTGTCATCCCCATCTTTCCTGCAACAGATCAGACAGTTAAAGGCGCAGTATGTGATTATTAGCGGTATCTAGTGGTGAGGTTGTGAATCGCACTCAACAGAAGTTACAGTGGCGGACAGGAAGTGATGTCGTCGTCTGAGACAGCAGCCAGTTAAACAATGAGCTTTCTTTACAAAGATAAATTAGAAAATTAGGTTTACTTAATTATTCAGTAAAGTTACGTTATTGTAAATATTATTGTGACTTGTTCATCATTGTGTCAGTGTTTCATTTGCTGAACACTGCTTCTTTACACGAAGAACAACAAAGTGACTAAACGAGTTTGTCCACTCAGGGCCACTGTAGAAACGTGGATGTAAGCGGACCCTCGGTGTGTGTGGAGAGAAAGCCTCATTCTAAACTAATAAACACATAACGCGTCTTTTTACACCACTGAAAACATAGTTATGTTTATGATATTGCATTTCTGTCATCAGATCCTCCTAAAGATTACACACTGCACCTTTAAAACACATGAGAGAGTTTACAGCGAGTGCAGAGCTGTTCTCACCCCACATATGTGAGATTGAAGCGCACGGGTAACTGGAAGTCCAGCTGAATCGTGGCGCACTGATGATAACGGCCGATGGCGTCTTTAATCTGGATGTCAATCTGGAGCAGAAGAGTCAGAGAAATGATTATTCCTGCTGGGAAACGTCTTGATATGGAAGCTTGTTTCCGTCATAGAAAGCGTAAAAAAGAAAAGATTTTTGCTCGAGAAAATACACTATGATTGCGAGAAAAAAAAAGTCAGAATTGCGAAGAGAAAAAGAGTCAGATTTGTGAGATATAAATTCGAATTGTAATTTATATCTCGCAATTCAGATTTTTTGGGGGAATTGAAAATTGAATTCTTCTAATTCTGCCCTTTTTAAATCGCAAGTTTAATTTCTCGCAATTATTAATTTTTTCTCGCAACTGTAGTTTATGGTAATTCTGAATTTCTCGCGTATTAAATTTAGATCTCGCAATTTCCATTTTTTTCTGGAATCCTAATTTATTTCTCCCAATTCTCACTTTTCAGAATTATGGGTTTTCTCGCAATTTAAAAAATTCAGTTAAATTAAGTTTATCGCAAATCTGACTTTCTCACGATTGCAAGTTTATATTTTGCAATTCTCATCTTATAACTTGTAAAAAGTCATAGTTGTGCGAGCTAAACGAAGTCAGAAAATGTCAGAACTGTTTTTTAAAAACAATTACCTTATTAAATCAGTTTCCTGTGATGGAAACAAGCTTCTACAGGTCGCTGTGATTTCTGAACGCAACATCAGTCATGAAGAGTTCTGACCTTTGGTCCGTAAAAAGCGCCATCTCCAGGATTCAGCTTCCACGGCTCTCCGAACTCATTCAGGCTGTTCTCCAGTTGCTGTTAAGATAAGCCTGAGTTAAGACTGAACACAAACACCCCAGATCTCAGACACTGCAGTTAAATGGCATTCTGGGACCTTCTCCGCCTGATTTCCACACGGCAACATCGCCCAGGAACTTCTCGGGACGCGTGGAGAGATGCAGCTGGAAGGAGAAGCCGAAGACGTCGTAGATGCAGCGCAAGAAATCCAGACAACCCTTCATCTCAGACTCGAATCTGAAACACGAACACAGGCTGGTACACATCTGAAGAGGCTTTACAGGTCAGAAATGCAGAAAAATTACAGAAATAAAATAAAATAAGCTCTCTGGACAAACAGAGATAAATGAAGTATAACTGCAGGGCTTCGAGGGAAAGGATGAAGGTGAGAGGAGTGCTGAAGCGCACTTGTGTTTGTGATGTTTCTGAAGATCCCAACACCACACCTGATCCATAGAGCAGAAGATATGAGCGTCGTCCTGCTGGAAGCGCCGGACCCTCGTGAGACCCGTCAGCGTTCCCGAGAGTTCGTTCCGGTGCAGCACACCGAAGTCGGCCAGTCTGAGAGGAAGCTCTCGCCAGGAGCGCGGCCGGTGCCCGAACATCAGGCTGGAGGAACACACACACGGACGGCATGATGGATTACCTGGGGTTGTGTTGTGTTGGGTTGAATTGGGTTGTTTTGCGTTTAGTTGGTTTGAGTTGTGTTTAATTGGGTTTAGAGGGTTGAGTTGTGTTTCGTTGGGTGGAGTTGTTTAGTTGTGTTTAGTTGGGTGGGTTGAGTTGGGTTTAGTTGTGATTAGTTGTGTTGTGTTTACTTGGGTTGAGTTGTTTTGTTGTATTTAGTACGGTTGGGTTGAGTTGGGTTGAGTTGTTGTGTGGTTTGAGTTGTTGTGTTGTATTCAGTTTGGTGGGTTGAGCTGTGTTTAGCTAGGTTGGGCTGAACTGGGTTGAGTTAGGTTTGGTTTGGTTGTGTTGTGTTTAGTTGGGTTGAATTGTGTTGTGTTGAGATGTCTTGTGTTCAAGTTGGAAATTTAGTTGTCTGGTCTACGCTCAAAAAATTTATAAATGGATTATAATGCAGTGTAAATATAATTTAGTACCATAAAATCCCCATAAAATACAAAATATTATGTTGAGCTAAAATATACTACATTAAAGTTAATTGAAAAAAAAACAAATGTCTGTGATTTTTGATGGACACACTTTAGAATTTTGAGATATTGATCTGATCTAGATCTGATGTAGATCTGCTGATTCACCAGTGTCCGGGACAGTTCATGGGCTTCAGAGCGAACACGTCCTGCTCCACCGCGAACGAGAACATGTTATCACTGTAAAGCTGCCAGTGACCCGACGTCTCCCACAGTTTAGAGTTATAGATGTTCGGAGACGCAACCTCCTGAAAGCCACGCCGACAGTATTCCTCCTGCACACACACACACACACACACACACACACACACACACTCACACAAATCATTTACATTCAATTCTGTTCAGTTTAAGAGCATTTTTCATTCCACTGGACTGATGTCACACTATAAAGTCCTTGTAGAACTGCAGTTTATTACAGTACAACTGAAATGGGTAACAAGTTCACACACACACACACACAGAACTGGTGTTTTGCGCGCGCACACACGTACCCTGATGAACTCGGTCAGTGTGTTGTAGATGAACGCTCCTCGAGGCAGGAAGAAGCAGCTTCCAGGACTCAGATCGTGGAAGAAGAACAGCTCCTGATCCTGTGAAACACCAGACGACACACACACACCTCAACAACCTCGTTCTGTCAGGAGGAAGTGACATCAGCGCTCCGCAGGAAGTGAAGACAGACGTCTGACCTGACAAAAGCCTCAACGACAGTACAGAAACACACAGGATGACCCGCTCTATATCACGAGGAAAACACTTTCACCATGAACACACGTGAACAGCCAAATCTCTATATAGAGATTCAATTATAGAAATATTAACTGGCCATTTTCAAATAAATATTTGATGGATTTGTCCGATGAAAAGGTGACTCTGATCAGTAAATCTCTCTCTCACACACACACACACACACCTTCCCGATCCTGCGGTGGTCTCGGCTTCTGGCCTCCTCCTGGAGCCGCTCCCACTCCTTCATCATCCTGCTGTCGGAAAAGAGATTCCGTAGATCCGCTGCAGCGTCTCCATGTCGGAGCGCCCTTCCCAGTACGTGGAGGAGTTCTGGACAACACACACGTTCAGTTCAGTTCAATTCTATTCAAATCAAATCAAATCAGATCTTGTTGAGTTCAATTCAATTCAATTTGATTTCATTTAATTCAATTCAGTTCCGTTCAATTTAATTCGGTTCTCTTCCAGTGTGTTCCATTTCATACAGTTAAATTCAATTATATTCAATTGAATGTAATTATGTTTTGTTTCAATTTAATTCATTTATCTTCATCTTTTCCATTGTTATTCATTTCATTAAATTATTTTTTTTTTTCAGTTTTATTCAATTCACTATAATTCTGTTCCTTTCTATTCCATTTAATTAAATTCAATTCCATTTAATTCAGATAATTAAATTCTATACAATTCAGTTCAATTAAATTCAGATCAATTTAATTCTGTACAATTCAGTTCCAATCAGTTCAATTAGATCTGATTAAATTATGTTCTATTCTAGTGTGTTCCATTCCATTCAGTTAAACTATATTGACTCAATTCAATATAATTTAATTATGTACAATTCAGTTCTATTCCATTCAGTTCAATTAGATTTGATTCAATTCAATTCTGTTCCAGTGGCTTCCATTCCACTTAGTTAAATAAAATTCAGTTCAATTCAATTATTTAAATGTGTTTGAATTAAATTCAGTAAAATTCAGTTCTGTTCTATTTAATTCAGTTAAATTACATTCAAATCCATTAAATAAAATTAAATCCAATCAGTTAAATGATATTAGTTTAAGATCATTTCGGACTCCACTGGACTGATGTCACACTATAAATCCCAGTAGAACTGCAGATGTGTAGCATCAGTAATAGTTTGAGATGATGTTACACCTTATAGATCTTGAGGGCTTTGATCCTTCCGGTGTGCCGTACATGCGGTCCACGGCACAGGTCGATCAAAGGGCCACACCTGAGACAGGAAGAGTTCGTCACACACACACGCTACAGCATCCGTATGGACAAACATCACTTCCTGTTACCTGTAGACCGTCGTGGTCGCCGTGGAAACCTTCTCGTTCAGGATGCGACACTTGAACTTGTTGTACTAGAAAAAGAGGAAACACTATTGCTGCGTCCCAATTCGCCTACTTATACTACGCCCTAAAAGTATGTACTCTTTTTGTGAAGAAAAGTATATACTTTTGAGTGTGCAGCAAAAAGAGTAGGCAAGCTTTGGGACATACTATCACGTCATCTTTAACGGACAGCTCTGTCGCGTGCTGCGTGCATCCTGTCACCGTAAACTGCCCTGTCAATCATCTTGTCACAGTTAAAATCCTCCATTCTATCTAATTTGATTTCCTACCGTTTCAGAGCACGTTCATCTGCCAGTCGTGGGTCTTTCATGCAGATACTCTCCTCGTGTTTGCAATTTGAATATAATGATGCATTTAAAAAGTAATGGCTAAACGTGTCTTTACAAAAGTTCACAATGCTGCTGCATATGCAATATAATGTGGACAACATTGAATAAATTCATTTTCGTCCGGTTAGATACTGATAATTAATCACTCAAACCTGTTTATCTAAACCTCTCTACACAGCCGCGGGACCAGCGCGGACTCGCGCGCCCTCCGTGTCTGTAGTTTTTTAACATTTTTACTCGTGTTTGTAGTTCTAACCGAATCCTCGTCCACCGCGCAATGGTTTGTGGGCAATATCAGCCGTTAGAGTGTGCACCGATCTACACTTCGGATTCTGACCGGAAATAGTAGACCATCCGGGTATCTTTGAAACACTCATTTCAACATACTACGGTTTGGGACGTACTAATTCTATTTTCGAATACTATTTAGGACGGATAGTATGCGAATTGGGACGCAGCATATGTTAACTAACAGAGAGCGATACATTTTACAACATTTATTAATCTTTGTTAATGTTAGAAGATATAAATCCAGCGGTTCATTGTTTATTCATTGTTAAAAGATTCAACTTTTGATTTTAAAAATGTATTACTAAATCTTGAGATTAACTTTAACTAAGATTTTGAACAGAAGTATTGTTCATTACTGGTTCATGTTCACTAATGTAGAGTCAGCTTTATTTCTACAACACAGAGTGTGTCACAGCAGCTTTCCAGAGATAACAGGAGAATAATGCAGAGTGTGTGTCTAGAAGACAATAGACACAGTCCAGCTTAAGTCAGTTCAGTGATGCTCATTTCTGCTGTAATAAAGTTATTAATTTAGTTCATTTATATATACAGCGGCTCTGGAGTAAACTGTGATGTCATCGTCCAGCTCAGTTCAGTCTCATATAATGCTGTCGATACAGGAGATCAATAATACTGATGATATTACATTGAATGTCCCAGACTGAACAAGACGAAATAAACGGTGACAGTGGTAACTAGGAACCAAAACTCCCTGGTAGAGTCTGAACTCTAACAGTACAGGTCTGGAGGTGTCCAGAGTCTCTGACCTTGAACATCTGGAGCAGCGTCTCCTTCCGGACCTCCAGTCTCTCGAACGGCTGCTTGTCCTTGATGATTCCTCGGCAGAGGAGCTCCAGATCAGCAAACTCTGAGCTCGACACTCCTCTATCAACACACACACACTGATGATGACGAGACCACATGTGATGAAGATCAGCTGAGGAACACACACACACACACTCACTTGTGTCCGTCCAGGAACATGTCGTAGTAGAAGCCGTTCTCGATGGGCGGCCCGTAGCAGAGACACCCGCCGTAGAAACACTCCATGGCCTCGCCCAGGATATGAGCACTCGAGTGCCAGTACACCTGAGGCCAAAACAACCGTGTGTGGAGAATTACATTCAATTCTATACAATTCTATTTAGTTCAAATAGAACTAAATTCTGTTCAGTTCAATTCCATTCATTGAATTAATTCCTTCAATTAAATTCATATCAATGTAATTCTGTTCCATTTAATTCAGTTTCATTCTGTTCTGTTGAAATTTCTGTTTTGTTCCATTGTAAAAAAAATTGTTCCGTATAATTTTATTCCAAAAAATTATGTTAAATTCAATTATGTTCAATTCAGTTCTGTTCCATTCCATTCTGTTTAGTTTCCAATCCATTCAATTTCATTAAATTCCTTGTGAGAGAGAGTGACTCACACTCGCACACTCTCTCTCTCCCTCTCACACACACACTCACTCACTCTCTCACACACACACACACACACACACACACACACACACTCACTCTCTCTCACTCACACACACACACACACACACACACACTGGTTAACTCACGGCCTGAGCGTCCTCATGGTCGAAGCGCAGCAGCTCCAGACTGCAGTCGGTCTCCAGCGGTCGGTCCAGATCCCACAGTTCCCCGTTCACACGCGCGATCACACAGTTATCGCGCCAGACCTTGACTGCACAACAAACAAACACACAAACACACACAGTTATCCGGCCAGACCTCGACTGCACAACAAACAAACACAGACACACACAGTTATCCACCAGATTGACTGCACAACACACACAGTTATCCGACTGGCCACAGTCAGCATGAACCCAGTCACACACACAGGTTAGATCTCCCAGAATCCCACATCTCCTCACCTGAGGGCACAGGCCAGCTGATACGGGGTGCTGACCCAGGCTGTGGCCGTGCAGTGTGTGTCCGTCCGGCAGCGACACACTGATGGAGAGAGAGAGGGCCGCTCGCTCGGCCAGAAGAGCATCGCTCTCCTCCTTCAGACGCTCGTAAAGATCCAGACGCTCAGAGACGAAACCAGGCCACGACCTCAGCTTCTACAGGGATGAGGAGGAGAGAGAGAGCTCATGTGTGTGTGTGTGTGTGTGTGTGTGTGTGTGTGTGTCGCTGATGCTCTTCCTGTTACTGTACCTCAGTCTCAGGCTTCTCCTTCTGCTTCTCTTCAGCATCTGAGGCACTGGATCGTGACGGTGCGGCATTCTGTACAAATACACAAGTTTATAGACAAACATTTATAGATAGATAGATAGAGAGATAGATGAGAGATGATAGATGATGAGATAGATAGATAGATGAGATGATGATGATAGATGAGAGTAGACGCAGATGACAGACAGACGAGACAGACAGACAGACAGAGACAGACAGACAGACAGACGACAGACAGACAGACAGACAGACAGACAGACAGCAGACAGACAGACAACAGACAGACAGACAGACAGACAGACAGACAGACAGACAGATAGACAGACAGATAGACAGACAGACAGACAGACAGAACAGACAGACAGACAACAGACAGACAGACAGACAGACAGACAGACAGACAGACAGACAGACAGATAGATAGATAGATAGATAGATGTCGCAGCAGGTCAGTTTTAGTCTCGCACCTTTATACGGATCTTCTCCTTTGGTTCTTCAGTCTTATTCTGGCTCTTCTGTGTCTTTGTCTTCTTCTCCTCCTCTTTCTTCTTTCCTTCCCTTCTTCTCCTTCTCCTCCTTCTTTCCTTCCCCTTCTTTCCTTCCCCTTCTCCTCCTTCTTCTCCTTCTCCTCCTTCTTCTCCTTCACCTTCTCCTCCTCTTCTCCTTCTCCTCCTCTTCTCCTTCTCCTCCTTCTTCTCCTTCTCCTCCTTCTTCTCCTTCTCCTCCTTCTTCTCCTTCTCCTCCTTCTCCTTCACCTTCTCCTCCTTCTTCTCCTTCTCCTCCTTCTTCTCCTTCCCCTTCTCCTCCTTCTTCCTCTCCTCCTCGAGGCTCCTGCGGAGGTGCACTAGCCGGTACCGGAGCTTCTGGTTCTCGGTGATCAGATCGTCCAGGTCCGGGCCGCTGGTTGTGAAGTCGAACCCGCCCGTCAGTAACTCCTGCAGGCGGAGGATCTCTCCACACAACGCCTCGACCTGCGCCTCCTGAGCGGACAGACGCTCCGCAACGCGCTCCGCCATCTTTACAGCTCAGCTGACGCGACGCGAGTGGACATCGAGATCTGTGAGAGACAGGACCTGATCGCTCCAGCAGGAGGCGCTGCGGGGCTCAGACTGACAACACTGCGCTGATGCATGCGAAGCAAACGATTTAAAAATATATATTTTTGCTGAATGGGTTACACAGAATTGGGCAAAGTTTGAACATATGAAGGAATGGCATACAGATTACTGAGAAAGTAGAGGTTTCTAGTAGAAAGTGGAGCTTTATAAAAACAACTGCTTTATAAAAAAAATGAATCATAAAGATCATTTTTGATTGAATCAGTTTTTGCTGGAAAGGCTTGATTTAAATTGCTACAAAAATGTTTTAAGGATAAAAGCTTTCACAAATCTAATTTAAGAGAGATACAAATGAAATACTATCAAAACCACCATCAAATAAATTCGCGCTGATTCTGAATAAAATAAACAGACAGGAATTTACACCTTAAGAATGGCAGTAATACATTTTGAGAAACAAAAAACAAAATTAAGTGTAAAAATCGAGGAATTATTCTGTAAACACATTGTATCCCACCAATCAGACACAACCTCCGCCCATTTCTACAGTCTAGAGTTAATGTTGCTTCCATTCTAGCAGCGAATTCTATGAACACGAGCTGATTGTATTTATAGCACCGCATGCATGGCCCATGAGAACAGAAATACTCCTGAAGGTTATTTCTATGTATAGAAGCCCATGTGACACATAAGAAAAAAAATCATGCTTTGGTAAATCATAATAACACAAATATGACATACTTAACCCTAATTATGAAATAACAAGCCAATTTTGACTCTTTATGACATTATTATGACATAAAAAGTAAACCACGATATAAGTTGTTAAAAAATTAAAATGATGAGAAAAATGAATTGTCGCAGTACCAGCTCTGGCCGGCAGGTGTCAGTGATGTGAGCGATGACGTCAATGTACGGAAGTAAACACACCGCAGCGCTTCATGTTTATGAAATGCATAAGATCCACTGATCATGTATTAAATAATATATGACTATTAATAATATCAAGTTATCAATCCGGGGTTGAATCTTACGCTTTAATGTCTCAGATCAGGCAGCAGAAGAAAGCGCTGTGCTGTAAATATCACTGATTATTGATTATTGATGTATTCGGGATGGCAGCGGGTTTCGCTCTCGCCGAAGCTCAGAGACTTTATCCTCACAGAGAAACTGGGAAGCGGCACATACGCCACGGTGTATAAAGCGTTCAGAAAGGCGAGTGGGTATTGGTGACTGTGATGTGTGTGTTATTGAGGATGATCTGCATGTTCTGATGGACAGGTGATTGGTTGCAGACTGACAGCAGGGAAGCGGTGGCTGTGAAGGTGGTCAGTAAGAAAAGTCTCAATAAAACCTCAATGGAAAATCTTCTGACTGAGATTGAGATCCTGAAGACGGTCCGTCATCCTCATATAGTGCAGCTCAAAGACTTCCAGGTAGATTCCCAGCATTCAGTTCTGCGTGTGTTATTGTGCTGGTATATCTCTCATCCCTGTCTCTATCTGTCAGTGGGACAGTGAGAACATCTATCTGATTCTGGAGTGGTGTTCGGGAGGAGATTTGTCCAGTTTTATCCGCAGTCGACGGATTCTTCCGGAAGAGTCGCGCGCCGTTGTCTACAGCAGATTGGTACGAAACAAATGACTGATACAGACCGATTCAGATGAGAAAACCAGAGCCAGTGATGTTGTGTGTGTGTGTGTTTCAGCATGTGCTCTTCAGTTTCTCCATGAGAAGAACATCTCTCATCTGGACCTCAAACCTCAGAACATTCTCCTGAGTGGAAACGTATTGAAGCTCGCAGGTGAATCCAGCTTAACAGTGGGAATGTAACCCGTCGTACCAGTGGTAACGTGTAGATAGTGAAGAGAAGCGGGCCCAGGACTGAGCCTTGAGGCACACCTGAGCTGCTTCTGGAGCACATGTTTGAGACTCCTTCTTCTGCATGCACACATCTCACTGGTTTATTATAATTGATCACAGTCTTACACAGTGTTGTTCTATTGTTAGTTTCTCTGCATCAGTTGCTCTCCTCAGTTGTAAGTCGCTGTGAGTAAAAGCGTCTGTTTAATGATGACGTGTGTGTGTAGACTTTGGTTTTGCGCAGTACATGAGCCCGTGGGACGAGCAGCACGCGCTCAGAGGCTCTCCGCTCTACATGGCTCCAGAGATGGTGTGTCGCCGGCACTACGACGCTCGCGTGGATCTGTGGTCCGTCGGGGTCATTCTGTACGGTGAGTCACTCATCAGAGTTACTGTTATTTGCTCCCCAACATTCTTCAAAGTATCTTTCCACAAAAATTGTAGTAAGAATGTGAATCTTGAGCATCAGATCCTCATATTAGAGTGATTTCTGAAGGGTCATGTGACACTGAAGACTGGAGTAATGATGCTGAACATTCAGGAATAAATCACATGTTATTATATATTATCGATGCATCAATATATCGGTATTGGCTGATATTAATTTTTAATGTTATCATTATCGGCCGATATTTTCAAAGTTTTTGAACGTGTGTGTGTGTGTTTCTGAGGGCAGAAGCTTTATTTGGACGAGCTCCGTTCGCCTCGCGCTCCTTCGCTGAACTGGAAGAGAAGATCCGCAGTGAGAAACCCGTCGAGGTGAGACTCATGTTTACAGATCGAGTTACAAATGAGTGACAGGTTATAGCTCCGCCCTCATCATCAGAGATGCTACAAGAGGAACTGATTCTGATTCAGGATTATTAACACAATAATGATCATCATTTAGAATAAACACCCCAACATTCCATAAACAAATGAGATTTCAGGGGAGCTCCTGTACTCAGCACTAGATGGCGCAGTTGTTCCAGACATTGACGTGACCTGCACTGTGTGTGTGTGTGTGTGTGTGTAGCTGCCGTGCGGAGCCAGAGTGTCCCGAGACTGTCGAGATCTCCTGCTCCGGCTACTGGAGAGAGACCCGGACACACGCATCTCCTTCCACGAGTTCTTCCTTCACGCGTTCGTGGATCTGGAGCACATGCCGAGCGCCGAGAGCCTGCCGAAGGCTGTGAGTGTGTTATAACACACACACACGTAACTCACACTAGCGCTCACATGGTTATTTTAGACCTGAGGTGGCAGAAGCGCCGCTCGTCGCTAACGTCACACACAGTTATATTATTGAAGAGCTCGCTGTCACTGTTTCCTGATTCAATTAGATATTGATTAGAGATAAACTGGTATTGAAAATTTGGCTGATATATTAAAGCTTATAGTCATATAGTACATATGATCATAATGAGAACATTATAACCATGTGTTTGATCGTGGCTTTTAATGCTGAGAATTTTGCTTTTGGAATCAGGTTCTCAAAAATTATATAAAAAGATTATATAAACCTATTTAGATATAGGTTCATTGGGCAAAATATCGGCTATCGGCTTTTAAATATACGGGTGAAACTCGAAAAATTTGAAAATGGTACAAAAGTTTGGTACATTTATTTCAGTAATTTAATTTAAAAGCTGAAACTAATATATAGACTCATTACATGCAAAGTGAGATATTTCAAGCCTTTATTTGTTATAATTGTGATGATTATGGATTACAGATATGAAAACCTTTTCACAATATTCTAATTTTGAATTTGCGGTTTTCATATCTGTAATCCATAATCATCAAAATTTTAACAAATAAAGGCTTGAAATATCTCACTTTGCATGTAATGAGTCTATATATTAGTTTCAGCTTTTAAATTAAATTACTGAAATAAATGAACTTTTGCACGAGTAATAAACTTTAAATAAAATTTTTCGAGTTTCACCTGTAGGATGTATGTTAAGATGTTTGTCATCAGGCTCTCAAATATTATATAAACGTTTGGATTTAGGTGTATCGTCCAGTATTTGGGTTATCGGCCTTATAAAGAAGTGGATGTGGGCTGAATGCTGTGTTGTCCTGCAGAGGGCGCTGGTGACGCAGGCGGTGCAGAAGGACCAGGACGGGCAGCGAGCGGCGGCGCTGTCTCTCTACTGCTGTGCACTCGAACACTTCGTTCCCGCCATCCACTGTAAGACTCGCGCGCCACACAGACACACACACACACGACACACACATCTCGGATCTCACGGTCTCTCTGCTTTCAGACGAACCTGACCGACTGAGGAAGGAAGCGCTGAGACAGAAGGTGACTCGGAGACCCGTGAGAACCCGATGGTGATGAACCGTGACTCATGTCTGCTGTGTTCTCTCAGGTCAACCAGTACGTGTCTCGAGCCGAGGAGCTCAAAGCTCTGGTCAGATCCGACAATAAAATCAGTTTTGAGGCGGCAAAATCAACCAGGATCATATTAATAGGTAACAGAACCACACCACACGTATATAACCTGGGCTCGTGCGAGGGCTGAAGTGCTTGAGTTTGAGCCCTGGAAAACATTTATGAAGAGGAGCTTGAAAAGTGTCTTGAATTATTGGAAAGATTCATTTTAGATTCATTTTACACCAAACTAACGGCGAGATATAGAGCTATTTCGCATGATGTTAACTTTCATTCTTCAGGTCAATCATATAATAAAGGGAAAAATCAGTTTGTTTAAGGATATAAGGACAGCGCTGGTCATTGGACTGATCTCTGTGAAGTGACACATCAGATACCAAATCTATATATATTAATAATAAAGATATTGTTTAATAATAAGCGCTGATTGAAATCCCCAAAAGTAGTGCTTGTAAAGTCTTAATGTGTCAGAGCACAGTCTGCCATCATGAACCAGTGTGATTCTGTGACTCCTCAGAGCTGTTCCGAGATCAGCCGCGTGTGCTGAGCGCTCTGGAGGCGCGTCCTGCGCGGTGTCCCGGGTCAGTGCTATAGCGACTCATTCATATATAATACTGATAGATATGTGTACTAAATTATGCTAATTTTACATTTTAAATGTCATAATGATTTGTTAACAAACTAGTATAAATTAGTTCAATGAGCTCATTGTTTCTGCCTTAAATTATTACAATATTTAAATTAATAAATTTGTGCTAACTGTGATTTTGTACATTTCTGAAGTGCACGTTTCCTCTGATAACAGATCACTGTAAACTGTAATACGAACTCGTGCATTTTCTGTAAATCTGCTGTGAAATGATGTGTATTGTGAAAAGCGCTATACAAATAAATGTGGATGTGTCATGTGAGCTGCAGTGTTGCATGATGGGTAATGGAGTTGCGATGGGCTGTGTGTGCAGGAGGAGAGCGGAGCCGAGGACTACGACACTCTGGATTTATACCAGCAGAGTTTGGGCGAACTACTCTTGGCTCTGGCAGGTAAAGTCACACACACACACACACCAGTCCAGATGTGGCGATGAGTGTGTGCCAGGACGGCGTGTGTGGTACGATCTCTGCCATCTGGATCTCATTGAGATCTCCTCTCAGTGTTATTAAATACTGAAACGAAAGAAAGCTGTTATCTCTAAAGCGCTGGAGGCTGGAGGATGAAGTGAGCTCAGAGACCGAGACCCGCTGCTGATCTGGCGCACCGCTAATGCCAGCGCTAGGCTAATCAAAACACAGACGCTCCAGGGCTCCATGTGCCAGACTCGGGCATAAGCCTGCTTGTGAACCGTTCTTCATTACTCAGTGTTTAAGGCCCGTGTACACCCAGGACGATAACGATATAGTTCTACACGGCTATAACGACAACTATATAGAGAAATCGATATCGTTGGGATCACTTTTGGAACGATTTTTCCGGCTGTTGAACGATAAAACAATCAAATCAATTCTAATTTTACAGCTCGCACATTTAAAACGGCAGACGAGATTGTGGAGACGTTAATCGCCAAGGTCCAGAAAAGGCCGGCAGTGTTTGACAAGTCACGCCCCTTTTCAGGAAAACAATCGTTCATACCCTAAACTAAACGGCATTTTAGTCAAAAGACAATGACTAAAACTCAATCAAAATTTTGCTGTCAAAATTAACTTAACTAGATTTATCAGAACGTTCTTGAATAATGTGCGAACGAATTTGACCAATCGCACGCCAAAACGAACGAGAGGCTATATCTCTGCAACGCTTTAACGAATTCTGACCAAACTTGGTGTGTGATTTAACATCCATGACCTGAGGCGACCTGCACAGTTTTGGCACAGTGCCCACTAGTGGTCAGGAGATATACATTTTTTTGCTTAAATCTTCTAAATGGTTTGGCCTAAAATACCTCAACTGGCCTCTTTGACCCTGTGGACAAAAGTCATACATTTCCAAAAATGTGAATAAGTTTTGATGAAATTAGCCCATTCTAATGAAATTCGTCTTAATATATTCCATGGGTCGTGCGAGAATATGGATACCAATTTTGCCATAGTTGGCCAAACTTCCTGTTTTCTTCAAGAACCTACTTTTTTCAAACTTCTCCCTAGACTTATCGATTTTCATGCAATTCTTTCGTTCGAACTTTCATTAATTCCGAGTCAGATCATCATCAGACAATGCCGGCAAAAAGTGATAGTGTTCGCGTTGATAGAGAAAATCGTTTTGTACATCGCATGAACAAAGTTGACGGCATGATGCCAAAACGACGGCATATTGACACCAAACTTTGAGTCATTATCACCTGACTCTGACCACACCACATAAGTTTAGTCACAGCGCCACCTATTGGCCAGGAATGATAAACTATTAAATCATTACTAGTGTTTGTATTCATGATTTTTCAGGCATTGTGCCTAAACTCATCCTAATATGTCTTTGATTACTCACTGTTGCAGCTTTATTGGAGGTGGTGGTTGTGTAGAGGACAGCTGATGATGAGCTTTAGTGTGTGTCTCTCTCTCTCTCTCTCTCTCCAGCTGAAGACCAGGGCCGGCGCAGAGACCTGCTTCACAGTGAGGTGAGAGGATTCAGTGTTTACCAGTGTTTATTCTGGACGGGTCAAACCCCATACGGCTCTCATCAGCTCCAGACCAGCGCTCACATGCGGCAGACACAGAGACAGAGCGCCTTTAGACCACGCCCACACACATTTAGTTGACACCCACACATGTTTAGACCACGCCCACACACATTTAGTTGACACCCACACATGTTTAGACCACGCCCACACACATTTAGTTGACACCCACACATGTTTAGACCACGCCCACACACATTTAGTTGACACCCACACATGATTAGACCACGCCCACACACATTTAGTCTGACACCCACACATGATTAGACCACGCCCACACACATTTAGTTGACACCACACACATGTTTAGACCACGCCCACACACATTTAGTTGACACCCACACATGTTTAGACCACGCCCACACACATTTAGTTGACACCCACACATGTTTAGACCACGCCCACACACATTTAGTTGACACCCACACATGATTAGACCACGCCCACACACATTTAGTTGACACCCACACATGATTAGACCACGCCCACACACATTTAGTTGACACCCACACATGATTAGACCACGCCCACACACATTTAGTTGACACCCACACATGATTAGACCACGCCCACACACATTTAGTTGACACCCACACATGTTTAGACCACGCCCACACACATTTAGTTGACAGCCACACACATTTAGGGCCACACCCACACACATTAGACCACACCCACACACATTAGGCCACACCCACACCACGTCTCTAGACTCCATTGTGTTGTTTGAATCTGCCTCCTCGTCATTTATGACTTATAGCAAAAAACAAAACTCTGTCCTTAAACGCTCGTGTTTCGGGCTTGGCGGCTCATTAGACGTATCTCTGGGTGTTTATCTGGTGTGCTGTACACCGTCACACGGCAGCTTTCAGACAGTGTTTTGTTATAAGTCAGTCACAAAGTCACAATCATGTAAATACCTGCCGTTTATCCTAGTAAACAGTCAGTTTTGAGCCAATCACTCACACACACACACACACTCTCTCTCTCTGTCACACACACACACACCCCGCTCTGAATCAGATTGATCTCATGTTAATAGTTTTGATCAGCTCTGTGTTGAATATGATCTGTTCCTCGTGTGTCTCTGCAGATTAAGAGTCTGATGAGTCGAGCTGAATACCTGAAAGAGCTGATCAAGGTAAACACACACACACTCACACACACACACTGTTGAGCTGATCAAGGTAAACACACACACACTCACACACACACACTGTTGAGCTGATCAAGGTAAACACTCACACACACACACACTCACACACACACACTGTTGAGCTGATCAAGGTAAACAGCGTCGCTCCTCAAGACTCTGTGTTGTGTGTGTGTGTGTTCAGTGTGTAAAGCTCACGTGTGTGTGTGTGTGCAGATGCGGGAGACTCAGACTGACGAGTCGCTGAAGAAAGACGCTGTGGCTGAATCCGTCAGATCCTGTAAGTACACACACTATAATCACGATGTTCATTCCTGTTTCAGACTCAGACTCACGTCATCATCGTTCTGCTGCTCCAGCACACGTGTCTTCATTTAAAACCATCGTCCTTCCCTCAGGTCTTTTATTTATGTTTTATAATTCAAGTGTTCATCAGAGGGTCCAAGACTTTTGTTGCACTTGAACCACAAATACACACAAGTTTTGTGGTCGATATTTAAAAAGTAACACACCCTTCACTCCTGGCTCAATCTGACCCCCTCAGGAACGAGTGAATGCTTCAGTTCACACAGAGAACACTAAACATGCTCAAAATCCACACTATTAATGCTAAAACTTTACCAAAAAAAATGCACACTGAAGGATTGACCAAATCTAGAAATTTAAAGGTAAATAAAATTAAAAATAACAAAAAAACTGCATTACAAAATAAAATAAAAATATTATACTACTATACAAAATGAAATAAAATAAGGTTTCTGGACAAAAAGAAATTCAGAATAATTTTAGGGCTTCAGGTCATTTTGAGCCGCGAGGGAAAGATGAGTTATGAATATTTCTATATTTGTGCTGGAGGAAGAACATCAATATTTGCACTGAACTGATCATAGAATCAGAACTGACCCGTGTGGAGACGTGTTCATACATCACTGAGTCTCTGACGTCTCTCTCCTCCAGCCTGCTGTTTACAGTGATACGGGTCCTCTCCATGGCAACCGATGCTGCGCGTCACATGACCTGAGGATCCCCAGCATCTGATTGGTTCCTGACAGACGGTCAAACTGTGTGTGTTCATCTGGACGAGATCTAAGAAATAAACCTTCACACTGAGAGACTCAAGACTGTCCAATCACCCGTTTACTCTCTTTGCTTGCTCTACACACACACACACACACACACACTTTCTCAAAAACACATTCGCACACACACACAAACACTCTCACACACTCTCACTCACTTACTCACACACACACACCACACAAACACTCACTCACTCTCACACACACCTTCACTTACACTCCCTCACTCACCACCACACACACACACACACACACACACACACACACACACACACACACACACACACACTTATGTATGTGTTTGCAGGTTACTTGCACTTAAAGAAGGGATTTGTTTATCAGTCTGCTGTTAAAAAATGTGTATATGTGTGTGAGTCAGTGTGTGTGTGTGTGTGTGTGTGTGTGTGTGTTTCCAACAATTCCTGATGAACGTGAGATAATTTTTTTACTGTTGATTTGAAAGTACTCATCTGTATTTCTCTCTCTCTCTCTCTCTCTCTCTCTCTCTGGATGAACATTTTCTTGCTTTATGAATTTTTGTTGGCCATAAGTTGTCATTTCCTCTCCACATTCCTCCAGTAATGTAATTCCTCCCACTGCATTCCTCTTTCCTCTCTGGAATAAATCATCCTGCAAAACCATCAGATTCACTGGCAGAACAACAACAACACACACACACACACACACACACACACATTGCTTTAGGTTGTATTCCAACTAGTGAGGGTTAACAAACGCCCCTGATGAGCGGTTCTGATCCCGAAACTGTGATGAGAAGGTCAGTCGATGAGAGAATCCACTCTAGTCCGATAAGATCTGGAGTTTCATTACTGACTCTCTCACACACACACACACACACACACACAATGACGCTGTTGTTGTTCATGTCCTCAATCTCTGTGATTTTAGCTTAGAGAAGCTCGAGCCAACTCAACATCAGATGAACTGAGGGAGGATTGTGTGTGTGAGAGAGTGAGTGTGTAAAGGAGAGATCCTTCAGGAACACACACACACACACACACACACGAGAGAGGAGTCTCCTTACATTTACGTGGCCGTCATGAATAGGACATTGTACCCACAGGACACAATGCTGGCTCTACAATCAGTGTGTGAGAGAGAGTGTGTGAGATGTGTTTGAGAAAGAGTTTTTGTGTGAGTGTGTATGTGAGTGTGTGTTTTAGAAAGTGTGTGTGTTTGAAACTTAGTGTTTGTGTGTGCACGCAAGTGTGTTTGAGAGAGTATGTGTGTGTGTGTGTGTGTGTGTGTGGGGGTTGAAATCTGGGTCAGTCCTGAAAGCAGATAAATGAGAAAACGACCCCAGCTCAGTCTCTCTCTCTCTACACACACACACACACACACACACACACTCTCTCTGCTTTTGTTTATTTTGATCTGGTTCCCGGTGGTTCAGGAGGAAGAGGAGCTTTAGTCTCATAGCTCGAGCTAGTGGACTTTCTGCTCCGTGTTTTTACAGAACCTCCGAAGCGTCCGCGCTTCACACACACACACACACACACGTCTCTAATCACACACAGACGGACACTTAACACTCCCGTACACACACACACACACGGACAGCGCGAGTCAGCAGTGTGAGGCCACAGGTGAGCAGCCGATAGAGTTCATCAGTCACTGCACACAAATGTACATCGCAAGTTTTCTGAAATGCCATTGCCAATAATTGAATCGAAATGATAAAAAATAGAAAAACTTCGCAGCACTGAGGTTCAACTGCTCGTGCCGCCCCCCATGTGACATGAAGAAATGCCGCCCCGGGCGACTGCCCGGTTCGCCCATGCCTAGAACCGCTACTGGGTGAGAATCAGACCCAAACTAGTGGGACACACACATCTAGTTGAAACGCTGTTCACACCGTTTTCCAGCTTCACATGACAGAGAAAGTCCAGTTCAACATTACTTTTATTTACTTAAAAAATTCCACAATGCATAAATAAATTCTTTATCTGTACAAAGTTTGTGAAATTTCAATAACCTTTGAGAACTCAAGAAACACTGAAGCAGAAACACACTCTACACAACACACACACGTGGAGTTTCCTCCCGATATCAGACCCTCTAATCATCTCTGATCATCTCTGATCATCTCTAATCATCTCTACCTTTCTGTGCGCAATTCCCTTACAATGCAATCATCATAGACGACATGAAAAATGCTTTTCTTACTCAATATTTCTGTCTTGTTTCCAGTCCAAATATCTAAAATATTCTTACATCAAGAAGCATTTACTAGATGAGTAATATGACAAGAAATTCTCTTGTTTCCTGATTAAAAAATATATAATTGAGTTTTTGCTTAAAACAAGCAAAATTATCTGCCAATGGGGAAAAGAAAAAAATCGTAATTCAAATGGAAAACAAGAAAAAAACGTAATTCTAATGGAAAATGAGAAAAAAACATAATTATAATGGAAAATAAGAAAAAACTTAATTCTAATCGAAAACAAGAAAAAAGATCTTAATTCTAATAGGAAATGAGAAAAAAATTAATTCTAATGGAAAACAAAAAAAATCTTAATTCAAATGGAAAACAAGAAAAAAACTTAATTCTAATAGAAAACACAAAAAAAATCGTAATTCAAATGGAAAACAAGAATTAATTCTAGTTAAAAACAAGAAAAACAATCTTAATTTAAATGGATAATAAGGAAAAAGAATCTGAATTCTAATAGAAAACAAGAAAAGAAATCATAATTTAAATGGAAAACAAGAAAAAGAATCTGAATTCTAATGGAAAACGGGGAAAAAAATCTTAATTCTAATGGAAAACAAGGGAAAAAGTCATAATTCTAATAGAAAATAAGAAAAAAGTCATAATTCTAATGGAAAACAAGGGGAAAAAAAACAATTCTAATGAAAAACAAGCAGGGAAAAGGATCGATAATTCAAATGGAAAACAAGAAAGAAAATCTGAAAACAAGATAATTTTTCTGACCTCATTGGCAGATAATTTTTCTTGTTTTAAGCAAAAACTCACATAATAATTTTTTTATCAGGAAAAGAGAATATCCCATGTCATTTCTCTTATCTAATTGATTCTTGATTTAAGAATTTTTTGATATTTGAGCTGGAAACAAGACGTAAATACTAAGTAAGAAAAGCATTTTTTGCAGTGTAGAAGAAGATTTGCATAGAGTACGTTTCTGATCTCAGAGTTTATTTAAACTCATTAGACATTACTAATAATTCATTATTATGCAAAGAAAGAACGTTTGAAATTGAAAACCACTGAAATCAAATATTCAGTTTGAAGCTTGACGTTTTTCAGGCACTGGGTGTTGATTTCCAGCACTCATGAGGAACCGAGACGTGTAGAGATGCACTGGGTATCTCTGAGCTTCAACATCAGAGTCCAGTAAAGCTGAAGAGTGTGTGTGAGGCTGTTCAACATCAGAGTCCAGTAAAGTGTGTGTGAGGCTGTTCACAGCTCCTGAAGGGCCTCTTCTCCTAAACGAAGCACTTGATCCCGGAAGCGCTCCTTCAGGAGACGAGGAGGAGTAAGATGCGAGTACAAAGAGAATCTGCTGGCAGCAAGAGCTCAACACACGTCTGGAGTCACTGAACACACACGTCCCGAAACGTCTCGAGTCAGGCTGGAGTCCACGAATGCTCAGATTCAGGCCCGATGAGTCGATGCAATACGACCAGATTCACGTATAGACAGACTCGGATTCTGATTCCATCAAACACATTATTGAGATGATTATCAAACATGTTTCCGTGTGCGTTTGCTGTGTGCGGAACGAACTTGCAAGTCCGAGGAAGCGATTCCGAAGCTTGAAGGATTCGGGATCATTTCATTCATTTAGTTTTAACTCATTTTGTAATTACATTTTATGAATTAAGCAGCTCGTAAACATGCTTTAGCAGAAGAAAAAACATGAAATCAAAATGCAATCATTTAAGACCTTTCGCATTTTTTGGAATGAAGGCTTCTTTAAAATTGAGTTGGAACCATAAAGTTTAATATTGAACCTTTTTTGTTTACGTTTTATATTGATGTTCCTACATGTCAACTAACTCTCATTAGAGTATTAATAGAGTGTCTGCTTTAACATCGCAAACAAGCCAAACTATCTGCCAATGGGGGAGAAAAATCATCTGAATTCTAATGAAAACAAGAAAAAAAATCTAAATTGTAATGGACAACAAGAAAAAACTTGATTCAAATGGAAAACAAGAAAAAACAATTGTAATTGAAAACAAGAATTTTTTTTGATTCAAATGTAAATAAATAAATCTTAATTCTAATGGAAAAAAATTCAAATGGACCCCATTGGCAAACAATATAGCTTGTTTTAAGCAAAAGTTCCCTTTATTTAGATTTTTGTCAGAAAGACAAGATACAATTTCTTCAGTCATTTTACTTTTTCTAGCCGTCGAATTCAAAATATTGCAGATCGGTTTCTCCCGCCTCCTCGGACTCGACGCTCACGTGGGATTGGTTTAAGCAACAGGAACGAGTACAACGGTATCAGACCACAACAAACACACACATCCCCGCCTGGAAACACACATGAGTGAAGAGTTTATCAGAGGCGCGAGTGTGTGCTCAGCGTGTTTCCTCAATATATGCAAACATGATACGGTTTTATTATGTTTTAGTAGAGAGAAAATGCTACATATATATTGCACCTTTAAAGGCAGCAGAATGTCAAAGTTACAATCTCCAGGTCTCCGGTGTATTCCAGCCTCATCCGGCCATTTAAAGAGTCTCAAACGCAGCGAGAGCGAAAATAAAAACTCAAAACTACATATAATTATGACGAAAAATATCAAAATTATGACGAAAAGTCCAAAAAAAAAAAAGAAATTTTTCGACAAAGCGTATTGAATGTTGTGTGTGATCTTCAGTTGTTTGGATGCCGTTTCTTCCTGCAACCGCGAACCGAGCCGGCGAGCCTTGTGTGCATAGAGTTACACACTCCAGATGTGTGTTCCAGCGGTGTTCACAGAGTCCGGACGCGCGAGAGCGAGCAGCGACAGCAGGTGTGGAGACAGAGCCGAAGCGCTGGAGCTGGTCGTCACCGCGTCGCTCGCCTCGTAATCCTCGTCCTCGATACGCGTCGTCGTGTTCGCCGCCGGGATCTCCGATCAAACACAGTTTCGCCATGTTCTGTTTGACCACCTCACAAAATGGCCGCTCGAGGCCGTCGCACACGCAGGTGTTCAGCATCACGCCGTTCGGCATTAGCAGAAGCTGCTCGATGGTGGACCGGCACTGCGCGAACACTTCCTCCCGTTGAACAGTTGTCCGCAGTGGGAGAGATACGCCATCAGAGCCGCGTGACACGCGGGGTCGTCCTCGGCACCGCCGCGCGCTCGGTGCAGCCCATGCTGTCGGCTCCGCTGGGATGAGTGCGCGGGAGACAGGGGTCGATGGCTCGTTTAGCGCTCAGACACTCGTGATCCGTCTCGCAGGAGCATCTTTCCAGATCCGAGCCCGGATCTGGTTTGGTTGACGGCGGATCAGCGCGCTAATACAGTGGCTAGGACACTGGCGGCGTTCCCCGCGGATGTTCCCGTCGCACGCGCTCAGGTACTGGTTATACGCAAGCTCACACTCGCGCTCCTCGTGACACCTGACTAGCGCCTGCCAGCAAACCAGCTGAGCGTCCAGAGTCGCCATCACAGCCCAGACGACGAGCGCCGAGAGGATCTTCATGTCTGAGCTCAGACGCACGCGCGCATCCGTGCGGTTCTCAAGCGCAGCGCCGGGGGAACACAGGGCATCGCGCGGCTAACGCTTCAGCGAGAAAACTCAGTCCAACTCAGGTAATCAGTCCAATCCCTGCGACCCGAGGGCATTCCTCTCGATCTTCATGAGAATCCTCCGTTCGGGGTTTTGAGTGAGAATTGCTAAATCTTCAGAGTGAGTTTCAGCGAGAAAAGTCACTCATTTACTCAATAATGAAGCTTTTCAGTCGTTCAGTCCAATCCTGCCATACGATGCATTCCTCTCTGTCTTCATGAGAATCCACCGTTTGCGTCGCAATAAAATTCAGTTTTCCTGTGAGAAAGGTCATGCATTTAAACTTCACAATGAAGCTTTCAGTTCAGCTCAATCCCGTGATCCGATGCATTTCTCTGTGTCAGCAAGTCAGAATCGCAAAACTTCATTTCAGTGAGAAAAGCCTGTTTACTCCTCAATGAAGCTTTCATCAGTCGATCAGGGCATCTCTGCATCTTCAGGAGAATCCTCCTTCCTGGTGTAGTTTAGAGTGAGTTCTGCTCCTGAAGTGCTGTTACGGCTTCATGCTGCATGTCTTTGTCCCTCCGACTCTTTCACGCTCGGCTGTGCATTTACACACACACACACACACACACGACCCCTCCTCCGAAACCCTCCTCTCTCTCTTTATTATTCATTCTCTTGTTCTATTGGCTGTAAACGCGGGATTTCATCCATAGAAACGCAGTTTTTGGCAAAGCTCACCTCCTGTACGGGACAAATAAAATGTTTATAAATTTCATGAAGCTTGCGAGCTGTGTGGTCTCACGTTCTCTCTCTCTGTGTGAGATTACAAAACCCTGTCAGGAGAGAGAGAGAGAAACACACACACATTCCTCTGTTGGAAGCTCAACATCTGCAAACCACTTCTTCAATTTAAAGCGCAGAAAAACAAATCTGTTTCTCTTTAGCGCGAACCCAAGAACAAGCCCCTGTATAAGCCGAGCCGGTCCCGGTGGGTTTCTTCCCCCGTTCCCCTCTGGCTGCTTTCGGGCGGTTTAATCGCGCCCCGGTGGAAAAGAAAAGGCCACAAAAGTGTTTTCTGGACCGTTTCACCCTCTTTGTGTGCGCCTGGCCATGCAGCAGCCCAGAGGAACGCCAATAGAGAGACTTTCCACAACAATATCTTTACTGCCCTGTCCTTTCACTGCGTACTCGAGTCCGCCGTCCTCGGCTTTTCACATGGAAAACAGCGGATTGAGGAGCAGAACCACAGCCGTCCCGGAGAGTGTGACGGGACAGAGGAGTCCGTCTTCAGATGGGGGACGTTAGGGGACTTGGACGGACAGAAAACATGTTTCCGACACGTTAGGGGGAAAATCATGCTTTGGTAAATCATGTGGCATTAAAAAGTAACATAAAATGTCAAAACTATGACATATATGGTGCCAACTATTGCGAAGGTTTCAGATGACGTACCAATGCTATATTTTTGAAATGTCATAATCATTTGTAGTATTATTTCATTAAATTATTACATAGTTTAAAAAAATATTTTTGTTATAATTTTGTCATAAAAAGTCAAAATTATAAGAAAAAGTCAATATTTCGACATTAATCGAAATCATGGCGACAAAGTTATGACAGTCAGTTGTGACCAAAAATCGATATTGACATAAAAAAATCAAAATTGAGATAAAAAGTTCAAATTATATGTCATCGAAATCAAAGTCAAATTTATTATATAAGAATTGTCATAATTGTCATAAAAATTTTGAAATAGTCATAAAAAGTACAAATTTGACAAGTTAGGAAAAGTCATATTTATATCAAGAAGTCAAAATTAAGACATGATGAAATTATGACCAAAAAAAGTCTAAATAATGATAAATCTAAATTAGGATGTCATACTGACAAAAAAATCTAAATAATAACAAAAAGTTAAAATTGACACAAAATCATAATTTTGACAAGTCGAAATTATAACGAAAGTATAGATTATGACTAAAAAAATCGAAATTACAACTTTCAACTTTTTTGTCATAATTATGATTTAAAGGCATGATTTTCTTTCTTACATTCTCTCAATCAAATTTCCAATATCATCATATTGTTGTAAAGATTATTTCAGTCGGGTTTTCCTCTGTAGTTTGTGGTGTGTGAGCGGCGTCTGAAACTGTGTTACCTGCAGCTCTCGTGTGTGTGCGCTGAATCACGTGTTCCTCATTTGTAAGATGCTTCAGATGAAATTGTCTGCTAAATGAATAAATGTAAACAGAACCAGTGAGGTAAAACACACTAAATGCTGGGTAGTCGAGTTATATTGCATCTGAAACAGTTTCAAAGAACATTATAGTTGTAGAAATGCTGTCCATGTAGATGAGAAACTGTCACACTGCAGGACTAGTGAACTTCAACAGCTAAAAAGTGATTAAAAACACTTGATATTTACCTAAACTGGATGATGGTTTGCAAAAAGGTTATTTGTTAGGTCCACTACCCACCTATAGGCTTCCTGATGAGAGCGTTAGTGTTCAGTGAAGCGTGTTTCTGTTGTCCGATATCGCCACCTACAGGTCAGACACGGCACTGCATGATCACACAATGCCTGAAATCATATCACATGCATCATAATCTTTGTACAAATATTATTTATTACACTTTCAACAGTCAAAAATCAGCAAGGTCCGAAAGTTACAGAAGAATAATTACACGAATGAATCACATTGGTAATTACGTTACTTATGCAGCGGAAACAACTATCGAGAGCATAAGTAAAATAAACACCTCTAGCCATTAATGAAGAAATAAACATACAATAATCATACGGGTCAAATCAAATATAGCTTTTGTCTTCACATGGACTGGGCATCAGCTCTGTCCTTTAGATCAGAGATGGTAATATTAATATTGCTTTGTTGTTTCGCTTATTGCTCCTTTACACAAAACCCAAACCCCAGTATGGCTTCATTCGTAAGACACAGAACATGAACTCCTTCATTCTCACCTCAACAGAAGATCATTATTCCCAGACCGCAACCGTGTCGGCTCAGATCCGGCCCACATGTGGATTACACACGGCCCAGATGTGGGCAGACACAATGTTACCGTCTGTTTTTCTTTTTTTAAAGAAACGCTCTCTATAAGAGGGAAAACCAGAAAGAAAAAGGTCGACGACACCAAACCACCTGCACAAAACAGCAGCACTCAATGAAAGGTCAAAGGACGTTGATGACGTCAGGGGTCATTAAGGGTTAACGTGAAGGTGTTTGTGTGGAAGGACCTCCATTCCTGCTCCCATAAGCCCTTCATACAGACGTCAGCGACCCGAGACAGCAGCATAGCGTCGACCCAGATCCGGGCCACATCTGGAAGACATGTGAATTCAATGCTTTCTAGATTTGGGCCACATCTGGAACATGTGGATTAAACGCGGCCGAGATCCGGGCCACATCTGGAACATGTGAATTCAACACGGCCCAGATCACGGGCCTCATCTGGAACATGTGAATTCAACACGGCCCAGATCCGGGCCTCATCTGGAACATGTGGAATTCAACACGGCCCAGGATGCGGGCCACATCTGGAACATGTGAATTCAACACGGCCCAGATACGGGCCTCATCTGGAACATGTGAATTCAACACGGCCCAGATACGGGCCACATCTGGAACATGTGAATTCAACACGGCCCAGATCCGGGCCTCATCTGGAACATGTGAATTCAACACGGCCCAGATACGGGCCTCATCTGGAACATGTGAATTCAACACGGCCCAGATACGGGCCACATCTGGAACATGTGAATTCAACACGGCCCATATCCGGGCCTCATCTGGAACATGTGAATTCAACACGGCCCAGATCCGGGCCTCATCTGGAACATGTGAATTCAACACGGCCCAGATCCGGGCCACATCTGGAACATGTGGATTCAACACGGCCCAGATCCGGGCCACATCTGGAACATGTGAATTCAACACGGCCCATATCCGGGCCTCATCTGGAACATGTGAATTCAACACGGCCCAGATCCGGGCCACATCTGGAACATGTGAATTCAACACGGCCCATATCCGGGCCTCATCTGGAACATGTGAATTCAACACGGCCCAGATCCGGGCCACATCTGGAACATGTGAATTCAACACGGCCCAGATCCGGGCCACATCTGGAACATGTGAATTCAACACGGCCCAGATGCGGGCCACATCTGGAACATGTGAATTCAACACGGCCCAGATGCGGGCCACATCTGGAACATGTGAATTCAACACGGCTCAGATCCGGGCCACATCTGGAACATGTGAATTCAACACGGCCCATATCCGGGCCTCATCTGGAACATGTGGATTCAAAGCGGCCCAGATGTGGGCCGATCTGAGCCAACACCATGCTGCTGTCTGGGGAGTCGTTTCTCTGCGAGAACCCGCTACGCTCATCGCTGTAATAAACCTGTTCAGACCGGAGCAGTGAATCTCCAGAAACATGTCGTATTTCACCACAAAGTCAAGAAATTATAGTTGCACGTTATTTGCATTGCGACGTTTCTTTCATGAGAACACATTTTAAACAAAATAAACCTTTCCCGTGAGGTGAAATGCGACCTGAGCATGTTTACCGTGAGATTCTCCGAGCAGGGTGTGTACATTTGATGACATTTAAACTCCTAGAACAACATTAGCATCATGAAACCTACACGTCACACTGGATATATGAATACGGATGTTTGTCAGCATGTGTTTGGAGACGAGGAGAGGATGATCACATGACGCAGCACTTCTCGGCAGAGTTCTTCAGGTCCTCCAGCGTGGCCTGAGCTTTGCCCTTCAGATGGCTCATGTCCACGTTTCTGGATGTTGGTCAGCTGACCCAGGACCGACTGCTTCTGCTCCTCCTCCTGGTTGTCTTCGGCGATCATCTTGGCCAGTTCAGTGGGGAGCTCAACGTCAGTCCCGCGCCGCCTGGATCTGAGTCTCGTCCAACTCGTTCTGGAAAACAGGCCATGAAATAACAAAAACATCAGGCCCTGTTCATTTATGCATTCAGCAGACACTTTTATCCAAAGCGAATTATGCATTTCAAGGCACACATTTACATTCTTATCAATTCTTACTTTCTCTGGGAATCAAACCCATGACCTTGGCATTGCAAGCGCCAACGCTCTACTGTTTGAGATATAGGAAAGATCAAGTTCAAGTCACCTTCATTTATAAGTACTTTTAACAATATATAGAATAAAGATTCACTTCCATTGCAAAGGTCAGATGTTATCAACTTTGGGGCCGCTAACACGACACTGGTCTAACAGAAAACCCTTAACAGTGTTTGTTAACTGTGCATTCATGTTGAATGAACATAATTCAAATATGAATTAATTCAATTATGAACTAAGTCTACAGGTATCACACCTGGTACTGAGCGAGCTATTGTGCCACATCAGATATCAATATTCATACAAAAACAATACAAAAACTTAGAGATGGTTTTCTCCAGACTGGATAAATATATATAAATTAACTAAATTAATAACTTTTTTACAACCAAAATAAACCATCACTGAACTTGCTGGACGGTGACGGTATTTTCTTCTGGAAACAACATTTGCATCTCTAAAGCTGCTGTGAAACACTAAAAAGTGCTATAGAAATAAAGCTGACTCAACTGAGTTACGCATGTCCTTGTGTACCAGCAGATGGCAGCCACGTCCTCACCGTCTCTATATTCCCAGACTTCATTTCCCACAACTCCCTGCTCATTATTCATTTATATGTTTCAGTTGTGTCTTGTTTCATTTAGTTCATTACCCTGTCTATTTAAAAGCCCTTTTGCCTTGTATTCAGTATGAGGTTGTTTTGGTTTGCATGTTCCTGACAGCATTGCCGAGCAGTCAAGGGGTTAACTGGGTTTCTCAAAGTCCACAAATGCAATGCTTAGAATACATAATTATTTTTTACTTAACTTTTATTAGTAGTATCATCATTTAAACAAATTAAATATTGGTATCTAAATATCTATTAATTATCATTTATTTTCCTATTACTATGTATGTATATCATTATTCAACTTGAATGCACAATTAACCTGAATTTCTGACTGTATTTCCTTCAAAACCCTCAAATGTCAAGCTTTAACTGGAACAGATCAAGCTTTCTCACGCCAACATCTTATCTAATTTAAATTTAGTAGGCTTTTGCAATTACATTTTTTTGCATTATAGTAATGAGTATTTAAATTAATTACATTAAGTAATTGCAGTTTTTGTTATTACAGTACACTATTGAGTATTGGGGAATGGGTCATTAATAATTTAAAATTAATTTATTGCTGCGGCCCAGTGTGTGGATGAGCGAGGTGTTGGTATATAAGTTAATAGTGGGAGCAGATGTGTGATTAATTGTTACCTTGGGCAACCTGTACTTGTCTCTGAAGTGAGTCCTGACAGTCGCCCTCTCCGCCTTCTTCTGGGCAAAATTGGAGTCTCGCTCTTGCCTGAGGAGAAATGAGAAGAGAAGCATCTCAAAAACACACACCGTAATCTGAGGACAAACTGGGTCATTTATCATCTACGCAAGTCTAACATGTGACATGTCAATCTCCAGCTAATAAGCATCATCTGTCCAATCTCTAATTTAAACAGCAATTGAACTGATTGTTGATTGGACTAATTTTAGGATTTTTTTGGTATGCTTATTTGAATAATGATCATGTAAGACCTAAATTGACCTTAAAAAGTAATCTCTGTCATGAATGACAAGCCATTTCTAAATGTTAGCATGAGCTAAAACAAGCCTACGTCCACAGAGAGAGAGAGAGAGAGATGTCATTCTGCAGGATTAACTGCTTTCCTCAGAACGCCGAGGAAACTAGTGGAATAAATACCTTCAAAGAGAGCATTAAAAACTTCAGACTGACTGGATTTCTAGGGTTTATTTGCCGAATGTCTGGCGAAATGAACAGTTGCTTATAACAACCGCATTTGTCCATTAAAGAAAGCCGACCATATTTAAAATAAGTGCGCAATGAGACAATCAAATAGCCTATTACAATTTTATTTGATTATAATATTTATTATAATTCTTAAAAAAAGGTTTAAAAAAAATCCGCAGCGTATCAAACATTGAAAATGATAGAAATATTTTAAAAAATGGATTAGTAATGGATTTACTTAATACACAACTATAAAATCTAGATTTCTTTCCCGCAGTGTGTAATAAAGCTGTGACTGATGCAGATAAATGGAGTTACTAAAGAAAGAGAGTAATTTTGAACTGAATCGAGTCATCAGTAATTCAGTCTCACTTCCTGCTGATCCTGCATAGGTTTGTGACTAATTAGCATAATGCCAGCCAGTGGTGTTGATTGGCTGAGCAGCGTCTCTAGCCCCGCCCTCAAACACTGTAGTGTATCTGAGACTGGAAGAGTTGGGCTCGTGTTGTTCGTGTCGAGAAGACGCTGTTCTCTGAGATTGAGACGGTAAAACCCACGCCATCGTTACTGTTCGTATCACTGTGATTCAGATATGATAATGAGCGTTTGCGTTCTGACCAATCACAGCAGAGCGGCTCTCAGAGAGGCGGGGCTTAGAGAGACTGAGTTCTTGATGGAAGCGTTTCAGACACTGAGAGGAAGAGCTGAAGCTGCAGTGGAGATTATGAGGACATTAGTGTGTGTTTGACCTTGGATGTGTGTGAACCTGTTGTAGGAGACGCCGAAACAACATTAGGAGCCTTTAAAACAGCAGAACAGGGGATTTTAAGTTAACCTCAAGATGTGTTATGTTATTATTAAAGGTCATATGAGGTGAAAGGTCAATACAAATCTCCAGGGCTAAAGCAAAGTTCATAACTGAATGGAGACAATTAAGTGGAGAATAACAACCAGCAATTAAAGATAACATTTAGGTTTGGAGGGTTGGTGGGTCGATCCCTGAAAAGAGAATGAAATAAGCCATTATCAAGGCACTTAATGTTCAAGGCTCAATACAAGTTAAGATGTATCAAAATTCAAAAGCATCTGTTAAAAAAAAAAAAAAATATATATATATATATATATATATATATATATATATATATATATATATATATATATATGAAGAGTTCAGATGCAAAAGCCTCTAAGTGCATTTTGAAATTTCCTTCTAAAATGATCATTTTTATCAAGCTTGTATAGTAAAGTTCAGTAATTTCACTTAAATGGCAATGAAGATTACCTATTAATTGTCATTTAAGTGAAATTACTGAACTTAAATATACAAACTTGATAAAAATTGTCATTTTAGAAGAAAATTTCAAATGGCATTTAGAGGCTTTTGCATCTGAACTCTTCATATATATATATATATATATATATATATATATATATATATATATATATATATATATATATATATAGTATAGTATGAGAAAATATCTCAGGGATTTAGACTCGCATTGACACTGGACTAATGCTCATCCACAACAAATGACTACTTAAAATAATCTCCATATCAATAAGCAGCAAAAAAAAACAACCTTTGAGAATATCATGGTGGTTTGGCTGATTCGAGAGATTAAACACACTCCCTGTCAAAGTCAACAGTCTTAAACTAGCTGTTCTCAGCATGTAAAATCTGCTCTCCAGGGAAATGAGTTGGATTACCAGCTGGACACAGCCATTTGAAGTCTGTGAAATCACAATTTTCCAAATATGGCAGTTATGCAAACCTACTGTCAACACAGCCACCTGTTCAAGTCCTACATGAGAGGATTTCTAAAGACAAAGCAAATGAAGAACACAGGAATGGTTTGGCTTCGATCAATATGATGGGTATGACAGTCTCATTTTGGGGGTTTTCACAAGAAGTGTTTAATTAAAGTGTTAAATGTTCTGATTGGAATATGTGATTGGGGTTTAAATGAATCTGTGTAAAATGCTAATTAAATAAATTTTACCTGAGTTGAGAATGCGTGGATTCTAATACTGCGTAAAGCGGAGAACTGAATCAATACTTGCCTAACATGGTAAAATTGTGTTTTTGGACATGTATCATGATGGAACATATAACACAGTAAACATAAGTACAAGATACCATTACTGGTACCATTATACCGTTGTACATTAATATGGTATTTCTTATCAATGTAGCCCTGTGATAAGGGCTACATTAAGTGTTTTTATTACTTTCTTTTTTAATTTGTTCTCACATGCTTAAGGATATTCATCAAATCCTAATGATCAATTCTGATACTAATGTTACTTTAGAATACACAACTTACATAAACAAATAATAAAACATCCCAATGCTCTAAACCAACTTGACAGAATTCGAGATGAAAAGGTAAAATATTCTAGATTTTACACGGAATTCTGTTGGTCTGTATGTGAATAATGTGGAGTATTATTTATATCTGACTGAACAAAAATCTCCCTGAGCGAAATGAGCAGCTGTGAGTGAGCGAGCGCGCGCGATATCCAACGAAGCGCGAAAAATGAGCGCCCATTTCCAAACAGCGTTCACCTCACAAAAACATCAATACATTTCAGAGAAATAACACGTTTATATCAGGTATGAAAGAAGGTTTGTCTTACTTTTCCTCCTCTAGCTGTTGTTGGTACTCTTCAAACTCTTCTTGTGTCATTCCTTTAGCAGCCGCTTTGGATTTCTCTCCTTCAGGTTTCTCTTCTGTCAGACCTCCTGTCAGATTCTTCAGCTGGCCTCCGACGACGTGTTTTACCATGAAAGCCATCGTGAAAAAATAGTACAATGTTCTTTGATAATCTTCCTTTTGGCGGAGCTATTTGTCCAAAACTGTTATTAATTCCAATTAGGTCAATAATGTGGACGGGAAAAACGTGTGGTCGCTGAATAGAAACTCCTCAGCTGAGGTAAAGTGAAGTGATGTGGATTCTTCTCCTCATCTGAGTCACATCATCAGTTTGACTCTTCAATCCACCCAATCCCCTGTTTCCTCACTCGATTCTTCCCGCCCAATCCAACGGACCGCTGGATTAAGCGCGCGCAGCTCGTGCGTTGAGTCACTGACGGGTTTTTTTTAGCGGGCGCGCGTGACATGTCAAAACGCATCGCGCCTCGGTTTTCGGTGCGCGCGTGCGTGCGTGCGTGTGTGTATGTGTGTGAGAGAGAGACTCCAAATCGGTTAACGGGATGACAGTAAGCAGAAAGCATTCAGAGAGTCTATACAGCATCCATCTGGAGGGTGTGTAAATCCTGTGAGGAAAAAGTGATCAAGTAAAAAGTGTGAAATGAAATACCTAACAAAATGATAAGGTTATGTCGCCAACATTTTAGTTTATTTGGAAAAGGACATAACTGTAATCCCAGAGATTACCATCCATGCGTATAAAGCTGTCACCATCACCTCCACATGGATTATCATGCAAGATGAGACATATTTAACAGTCAAACATGCATTCTGCATTAAAAAAGTGAGGTACAGTTTTAGCTTTAACAAATCTTTTTAGTCTTTATGTTTACTAACCTTGTGTTTACATAGGATGAACATACATGTCACAAACACATATATAACTCAAATACTGAGAACACAAATAATATAAATGTTTGAATGCAATCTGAGCATAATGCATATTCCACACTCTAAACTCATCTTTGGGTCACAATTTTAAACCCAATGGCTGAGTTTGTCTATATCTGTCCCAAACATGAGGTTAAATAACCCAGCATTTTTTTAGAGCGCAATGGCATGTAAATGTTTAAACTCATCACATGCATGAATGATATAAATACAGCCCCCATTAGTAATACTCCAAAATTATCAACACCGGATGATAAAAACAAATTATACATCTCTGTGCATGCTGATAATGCCTCTATTTTTGCCTCTTTCTCACTTTCTCTCTCGCTGACACCCCTCCTCCTCCCCGGGACTGAATCATTCCCCGATCTGCTCCACTAACAAACTGTTCTGTCGCTCTCGCTGAGGGCAAAGACACACACACACACACACACACACACATATCTGTGCTCCATAACATAGTAAGAACCTGAAAAGTCTGTGTTTGGGAGCTCCAGGCTTTTACTGGTGGCAAGTGCTCTGATTTTATCCAGGAAAACAATATGCAGAATTTTTGTTCTCATATCAGCCAAAGTTCTGAAGGATTTGCATGCTCTTTTTGTTGTTGTTGTTGTTTTTACAGTAATGTGGTGACACATGGTGTAATTATGCATCCTTTTCTTTTATACTAGAGGCAAATCAAAAGTCTATTTTTAGGTTCCAGGTGACAAATGCAAGTAAAATATGTGGCTTTGGCAAGAAAATAAGGTTAGAATACGGTGAATAATCCTCCATTTTGCTGTGTTGCGAGATAAACTAATAAAGAAAACTACTTTTTCATTTAAAATCATTGGTAACTCTTTACAATAAGGTTCATCAGTTGACATTAGTTAACATGAACTAAGAATGATCAATACTTCTATAACATTTATTAATCTTAGTTAATATTAATGTCAACATTTACTAATCCGCTAGTAAAATCAAAGGTTGTATTTGTTAACAATAGCGTGAACTACAAACAATGAACAGCTGTATTTTTATTAACAAAGATTAAAGTAACAAATGTAAGTATTGCTTATTGTTAGTTCATGTTAGATTATACATGAATTTTAAAGTGTTTACTAATTATTTTATCAGTGCGAAAAGTATATTTTTAAACATCATTCAAAATACAGTTTCATGGCCCATAAAAACATTTATGAACTGTACATTTCACCTGCCATCAGCAAGTGTGGTAAACAGTTCATCTCGGATCCTGCATAGATGACTTCACAAGATAGTCGATAAACCTCATCATCATCATCATCATCATCATCATCCTGTTACTGTTCTTCCACATAAGAGCCGGCAGCGCTCGCCTGACCGCAGATCTCATGGGTTATGTGATGTGTACATGTGAGCAAGCGTGCGTGTATTATATAATAGAACAACATGGATGCGTTATGCGGTTTGTGCCGCTCGTCCTCCCTGGATCTGGGCATGAATGAGGTTAGTAGGGTGAGGACGGCCAGTCAAACACTCTTTTCTGAAGTCAATGGCACTGAATTGGAATGAACTATTTTAGATTGGTTTCCTTCCCTTAGTAATAGACATATAATTATTATATATGCACATATACACTGATATAATGAACATAACTGGCCGCAAAAGCTTGGCTTTCAAACAAAACCAAATGTGGGACGATTACTAAGTTTGTGGTCATTTTGACTGGGATTTAAAAATATGAAGCCACATATTCATCATTAAATATTCTATTAACAGTGCGTCATATAGCCCATCTATACCATTAACAGAGTATTTTCACAAATACAACAGCACAGAGTTGAGAGCTGTTTTTGAGACTGTCTTTGGTTCACTGCAGTTTTAAGGAGGAAATACTCAGCAATGCTGAACACTTATCAACTTACACATGTGTGTGTGTGTTAAAGCGGGTTAAAAACACCACATACACACATAAACAACATTAAAAGCTGGATTTACACTACAGGGGGACTTTATAGATTGATAAATGAGGCTCACGAATATCTATTGGTGTATGTTTTTCAAAAAAATACTTTTTCTACTTCAAAATTTTCTTTCTTGCTGTTTCCGTAAATTAATTGTGAAATGTACTACTTTCTGAGCGAAAACTGTTCCTGCACAAATATCCATCACCGTGCAAGTTTACGACGTTGGGTTTTGTGAAGCATGCATCCAGAGCACACACACATCCATTCAATAGAAACTCCCAGTCAATCTCAATAAGCACACACATTCGCTCTTAATCATTCCAATTTAAACCTGATTTTGCGTCCACAGGCCTCCTCTGGTTAACCAGTCCGATATAGAGCTGCATCTGAAACTCCATCCCATCAGAAGAGCCTCGTCTCAGCACGGGTCAGAAGAGCGCGACCTCTCGCTCTCCGGCGAAAGCACAGCGGTTCAGGCGGCCATCATTCACCTAATGGATGCTGACACACCCAAACAACACTACAGCCAAACCAACATCAGACACATCCAACATTTCTCACATTATCACAGGTTATTCACTATAGTTTAGAAAATGGTATTAAATATGAGCAGAACTCAGTTCTCAGATCAATGGATATTTGACTGGTTTTGTCCATCCTTCTGAAGAGTGGGTTGGTACGTGTTGGTACTTTCCACCAGGATCTGGATAACACAAAAAACTACCCAAACACTGGGTTGGTACGTCTGTGAATCTGTGATAACGGTGACGGCACACATGCACATTACGTGTTCAGTCTATAGATGTGCGTGTTTAATAAATGTGCACATGCGCATAGTCTTTCTTTACTACATTACAGGCTCATCCAGTGGATGAGTAATGGGTAAATTCGTGTCCTGTAAATAGGGAGATGTAACAGCAAGAGGAAGAAAATGGTTCACACATGATGCCCAAAGGACAGTTCAGTCTCCATGGAGATGCCCATTAATTACCTGTGAATAAATGCATCAGCATAAGGAGAGTTATGCAATCCAGAAAAAGACTGGTCTAGACTCGCCTGATGATCTCATTCCCTCTCCCTCCCCATCCTGCATCCTTCATCCTTTCTTCTTCTGTCATGTGTGCTCAATCCTTACCTCTTTCTATTATCAGAGGCAACCGCAGGACTGCTGGCTGTGGCTAAATGGGATGCGAATAGCGGAAAATTCTCTTTCAGCCGAGTTCCTGTGGACAATCAGCAGTGAGCGAGAGCGAGGGCCTGTAGGAGTCGCAGCCGGGTGACACGGGGACACGGTGAGAGTACGGACAGAAGCAGGAGAGAAAGTAGAGATCAGATGTGTGACTGACTGCTCCTGGGCCATTTTTAACCTTGGGATAACAATCCCAGGTTATCTTGCTCATGCTTAGTCGTGACAGAATATTTTTACCCCCCCAAAAAAACTGAAAGTAAATTTTTACCCAATCTGGGTAATATAAAAACTGAGGGTAGTTACATCTGACCCAAGAGCTGAGTAACATAAAAACTACTCAAACACTGGGTTGTTCCGTCTGACCCAGGATCTGGGTTACACAAAAACTACACAAACACTGGGTTGTTCGGTCTGACACAGGATCTGGGTTACACAAAAACTACACAAACACTGGGTTGTTCCGTCTGACCCAGGATCTGGGTTACACAAAAACTACCCAAACACTGGGTTGTTCCGTCTGACCCAGGATCTGGGTTACACAAAAACTACACAAACACTGGGTTGTTCCGTCTGACCCAGGATCTGGGTTACACAAAAACTACCCAAACACTGGGTTGTTACGTCTGACCCAGGATCTGGGTTACACAAAAACTACACAAACACTGGGTTGTTCCGTCTGACCCAGGATCTGGGTTACACAAAAACTACCCAAACACTGGGTTGTTCCGTCTGACACAGGATCTGGGTTACACAAAAACTACTCAAACACTGGGTTGTTCCGTCTGACCCAGGATCTGGGTTACACAAAAACTACTCAAACACTGGGTTGTTCCGCCTGACCCAGGATCTGGGTTACACAAAAACTACTCAAACACTGGGTTGTTCCGTCTGACACAGGATCTGGGTTACACAAAAACTACACAAACACTGGGTTGTTCCGTCTGACCCAGGATCTGGGTAACACAAAAACTACTCAAACACTGGGTTGTTCCGTCTGACACAGGATCTGGGTTACACAAAAACTACTCAAACACTGGGTTGTTCCGTCTGACACAGGATCTGGGTTACACAAAAACTACTCAAACACTGGGTTGTTCCGTCTGACCCAGGATCTGGGTTACACAAAAACTACTCAAACACTGGGTTGTTCCGTCTGACACAGGATCTGGGTTACACAAAAACTACACAAACACTGGGTTGTTCCGTCTGACCCAGGATCTGGGTAACACAAAAACTACTCAAACACTGGGTTGTTCCGTCTGACACAGGATCTGGGTTACACAAAAACTACACAAACACTGGGTTGTTCCGTCTGACCCAGGATCTGGGTAACACAAAAACTACTCAAACACTGGGTTGTTCCGTCTGACCCAGGATCTGTGTAACACAAAAACTACCCAAACACTGGGTTGGTACGTCTGACTTAAGTTTTTTTTAAATGACCCCAATGGATCAACCCAGGATTTAGGTATAAAAATAACACAAGATTTCTTTAGAGTGTGCAGTGGAGGGTTATTAAAGTTAACTAAATGATTCCCGTTACTTCAAATAAAATCACATGATAACAGTAGATTTCCTCTGAACTAGAATCACGGTTGATTCCCCCACATCAACACAACTCGTTTCCTCTGAGAGAGCCAGACCTGTCCGTAACAAAGCCCATCTATCTGACAGAATGCCTAAAGGTGTTAGTGTTGTGTAGGAAGAAAGCCTCTCTCACACACGTGACCACAATCTCATGTCTGGGTCATTCATGACTTCGCAGATTACAGGAGCTGCCATCCAACATGCGACGCATCCTGCATCAGTTCAAGAGACTGGTTATGTAAACACAGACAGTTTGGCTCTAACTCAACGGCCTGCGAGACTGAGACGAGTGTTCCCTACAGCCGAGGGTTGAGCTTGAGTTTAAGGGCCCGATGTTCTCACGGCGAAGTGCCTTTTCATTCTTTGCTTGGAGGTAGAAATATCTTTGGCAAACCTTTGCAGTGATATACTGTTGGCGACGCCCACATTCAGATGAATATGCAAATATCTGATGTGCTATTTCCTCTCAATAACAAAACAAACAACTAAAACGCCAGCGGTGAGGAAACAGTTCAGAAAGCATCTGATCACCGTGATGTTGATGTGTACACTAGATCTGCAGTTCAGCACTCCAGTCACGTCACCTTTATTTCTACAGTAGATCACTTTAAAGCAGCACATTTACAGTATTAAACAGAAAAACACTGTCAGCTTATGTTTCTACTGTAAAGCGAACTCTCAGTGTGTTCATGCTTGTTCTGACCTCGACCGACTGAACTGAAGAAATGACAAGAGTTACACCTCAAAGAAGGCGGAGCTTCAGAGCCACGCCCACTTATTACATCATCATCACTTGGACCAATGCTAGTTCAAAGGTGTTTACCAGCCGAAGCAAACTTTTCCAGAAAAGCTTGCTTTGGCAAACTACAAACGATCTTTGTTTTGGCCTGGTTTTGTTTGAAAGGATGCCTCATTGGTCTGTTCCTCTACTGCGTTTGAAGAAATCCAATCGTAAAAGGGCCAGTTACACAAGAGTTTATTCATGCAATCATTATTTTAGACCCCATAGAAATATGTGCGAGCAGATAGGACAGCACACTAGGAAGCTTAAAAAAAAATAAACATAGCACTATTTCTAGTTTCACACAACACAACTTTACTGTTGGTTGCTATAGCAATCTATAAGATCTGCTGTTTGCTCTCCCATTGGCTGCTGCCAAGAGATTCGCTTCAAAAACACTGATTCATCCAGTACTGAAGCAAGTGAAGTCTTTTTGAGTGAATCACTTAACCTGATTTTTTAAAAATTATTTTAATTAAATATATTTTTATATATGACTGCAGCATTAAACATTTTGTCAGAGCCTCTAATAAGTTACATTATTCTTCTTTTTTTGTCTATTCAGAATTGCGATCTCTATTTAAACTTAACGAGTGCAGCTATAGGAGTGTGTGTCCTGGAGAGAGTGTGTGTGCTGGAGGAGTGTGTGTGCTGGAGGAGTGTGTGTGCTGAGAGTGTGTGCTGTGTGCTGGAGGAGTGTGTGTGCTGGAGGAGTGTGTGTGCTGGAGGAGTGTGTGTGCTGGAGGAGTGTGTGTGCTGGAGGAGTGTGTGTGCTGGAGAGTGTGTGTGCTGGAGGAGTGTGTGTGCTGAGAGTGTGTGTGCTGAGAGTGTGTGTGCTGGAGGAGTGTGTGTGCTGAGAGTGTGTGTGCTGGAGGAGTGTGTGTGCTGAGAGTGTGTGTGCTGGAGGAGTGTGTGTGCTGAGAGTGTGTGTGCTGGAGGAGTGTGCTGAGAGTGTGTGTGCTGGAGGAGTGTGTGTGCTGGAGGAGTGTGTGTGCTGGAGGAGTGTGTGTGCTGGAGGAGTGTGTGTGCTGGAGAGTGTGTGTGCTGAGAGTGTGTGTGCTGGAGGAGTGTGTGTGCTGAGAGTGTGTGTGCTGGAGGAGTGTGTGTGCTGAGAGTGTGTGTGCTGGAGGCTGGAGCGGTTCTGGGTTCTGCTGTCACCTAAAGCCTTCGAACAGGAGCGAAGATGACTGACAGCTTTCAGAACCAATCCTGTTCACATCTTGCTCGTGATTCACACCCGCCCACTCACACACTCTCTAGCACACAGCATCATGTGCTCACAGCGACACACACACACACACACACACACATACAGTATATCTGCTGGCTTATACACAACCTACACCTAATTATGTTATCTCCACCAAACAGAAGAAAGAAAGAAAACAGCATAATCTTGAATTAAAGAATTATATTCATTATATATTATATTTTTGCATTATTAATTTGAGTAACACTTTACAGTAAACATTAGTTAATGCAGTAACTTAATAAAACGAACAATACTTTTATTTATTTATTTTAGTATTAATGTTAGTTAAAGAATCCAGCGTTTAATGTTGTTTATGTGTGAATTCGTAAGTCGACAGCATTATGTTTAAATTGTCATTAACTAAGATTAATAAATGATCTAGAAGTGTTTTTCACTGTCAATAAACTCGTGTTGCTCAAATTGCATAAAATTATTTTCTTCCTTCATAATTTTGTCTTGTTTTTCCAGTACAAATATCTATAATCAAGATCACATTCCTGGAGAAGCAAAATGAGTTTAAAACAAGAACAAATATCTGCAAATATCACAAATCTAATTAACTTGAAAACAAGGTCTTTTTTCTGCCTCTACTGGCAGTATTTGGTAGATTTTTGTTTTAAGCACAAACACTCATACTATATATATGAAATAGACTTTCTCTTCTAAATGATCATTTTTATCAAGCTTGTATATTTAAGTTCAGTAATTTCACTTAAATGGCAATGAAGATTACCTATTAATTGTCATTTAAGTGAAATTACTGAACTTAAATATACAAGCTTGATAAAAATGGTCATTTTAGAAGAAAATTTCAAATGGCATTTAGAGGCTTTTGCATCTGAACTCTTCGCACACACACACACACACACACACACATATATATATATATATATATATATATATATATATATATATATATATATATATATATATAAAACAAAACAAGACCTAATATCTTCAGTCATTCTGAATCTGCTTCTCCCAGTAAGTGTCATTCTTAAAGGGTTAGTTCACCCAAAAATGAAAAATTAAGTCATTAATTACTCACCCCCATGCTGTACCAACCCGTCAGACCTTCGTTCGTCTTCGGAACACAATGAAGATATTTCTTGATTAAATCTGAGAGCTGGATCACTGCTACATAGGCTCCTGAGGGTATCGAAACTTGACGGCCCAGAAAGTCAATGAAGAAACTGTTTAAATATTCCATGTGCCTACAGTGGCTCAACGATAAGTTTATCAAGCAACGAGACTACTTTTGTGCGGAAAAAATAAAATAACGACTTTATTCGACTATTCTATTTTCCTTATGGGCCTGAGACAAGGGATTCAGAGATTTCCATCGACGCATGCGGCTAGAACTGCGATCTTCCTCAGCTACTTCAGTTCAGTTCTCGCTGCATGCGTCTCGCGCATTTCTACAGAACTTGATCCAGTAGAAATATTGTGAAATACATGTACTCTTCATTTGCTCTAGAATGAACCCTAATCTAAACGAAAGTGATCATTTGGAGCATTGCACACACACAAAACGTGTGTGAGAAGGAGAGAAGAGTTGTGTGTGTGTGTGAGAAGGAGAGTAAGAGTTGTGTGTGTGTGAGTGAGTGAGTGTGTGTGTGAGTGAGAGCAGTAAGGCCGTCATCTGCGGAAGAACATCGGAAAGACAGAGCAATGCATGTCAAGTCCACGAAGAAGAGGTCATGTGATGTGATGTGTGTGTGTGTGTGTGTGTGTGTGTGTGTGTGTGTGTGTGTGTGTGTGTGTGTGTGTGTGTGTGTGTGTGTGTGTGTGCGTGACGTGAGGAGAACGCTGGGCTTCTGCATCAGCAGAACGAGGAGCCGCTCAGGCTCCATAGCGTCAGAATCATCAACTTATTTAATGCGTTCTGTGGAACACAGTCTGTTCCGTCCTCCAGGTCATCAACTCATGACACCACACACACACTCACACACTCACTGTCTAAAACGTTTCCACGGCAGTCTGAGACTAAACGCCTCACACACCATAATCTGCACTAGCAAAACGGCCAACATGCAACGCGGCCGAACATCAGTTCTGTTCACGCTTCTTCAATGAAGAATGAATATGATGTCACGTAAGTGTGTGTGTGTGTGTGTGTTACCATGTAGTGAATTAAAGCGTCTCATCCCAGAGTTGATCTTTACCGAAGTCGAGCCCGCGGCGAGAGAGCAGGACTCGGGAACATGTGTGTGTCAGAGGAATAATCCCCGAGCGGCAGGAATCATGAGGTTATGAGTCACGACGCGGATGCGGATGAATTTAAGTTTGTTTGGATCAGAAGCTCTTTCTGAGCAGTGCTGGGATCAGCGGCTGATTCAGGATCAAGTTTTAAAGGAATAGTCACGCGAACTGTAAATTCTGTCATCTGTCATCATAGCAGTTAAAATGCTATTAAAGCACTGTGGTGGAAAACCTTTTAAATAATATAGAGTTTCGTTTTCAATCCGATTAAGTGTTCGCATGTTCTCATGATCGGATGAGAAAGGAATAAACACCCCTTTTAATCTGATCGACACGTCGTTGGGATTCGATCTCGTTCGGGTCGTCAGCGCGGTTATAGCGGATTGTGTTTGCATGTAAACGTGGCCAGTGAGGATCGGCGGATTTGAAGCTTCACTGCGTCTCCAAACCTGATGCAGCCGAAACACAAGAGCAGGTCAAAAGAACAGCATCTGTGTGGTCGAGTGGCTCCCAGGGGGCCCGGGGCCGGCGCGCGTCAGCCCAGTATATGCTAATCCAGCACGACAACTGGTGCAGAAAACACGTTCGCTCTGACTGCAGGACCCTCTGATATTTCACAAAGTCAAGCGGGACGAGGCAGTCGAGGCCTCGGGAGACTCAGATCCCATTATTTACACACACAAACACGCGTCTCATCTCGAGGTGCTCGGGTCACGCCGAGGTTCAGCTTCTTCACACACACACACACACACACTTGACCGTCTCCAGCCGGGAACAGAGGAGCCAGCAGTGTGTAAATCGACTGAAGAAAATTACAGATGCTGTACCAGAGAATAATTATATACTGACAAACACTACATATACATATATATATATACAATTTGTTTGTTTCTAGACCAAATGCTACCAGCATATGTTAACTTTTATTTTAGATGTGTTTAATCAGTGCTAATCAATGATTAATCACATCTAAAATAACAGTTTGTGTTTACAAAATAAATGTGTGTGTACTGTGTGTAATTAAGTATGAATAAAATCTAAAATATTTATATTTGTATATAATATAAATGATATATAAATATACAGTAATATACATGCGTGCATTATTGTTTTTTGAGTTTCGTCTGCTCTCCAAAGCTGTGTTTATTGGATCAGAAATACAGTAAAACACTGTAATATCACTCCAGTGTGAATCTGCTGTCAATATACAGTAAAGTGTGATTTATCATGTGATCAAAGCTGAATTTATCATCATTACTCCAGTCTTCAGTGTCACATGATCCTTCAGAAATCACTCTATGAATTCATGAGTTAGCCAGATGTGACTGAGCGGGGTCAGAGGTCAGAGGCGGGCACCAGTGAAGGTCAGGCTGGAGAAGTGTGTGTTCGTTCTCATACCTGCAGATCCCGCTTCGGCCCAGAGGATTTGCTGTAAATCCGTCGCCTGGAGTGTGTGTGAGATTGAAGTTTGCGTGGTGTATTTCTCATGTCATGACACGAGGGGAGGGAGCTAATAACACACACGCAAACACTGACGTCAGTGGTGCTGATACCGCACGGCAGGGCTGAAAGCTGTGTGTGTGTGTGTGTGTGTGTGTGTGTGTGAGCTGCTCACAGACTGAGTTTTGTCTCTAAGGTCGAGCGCCTGCTAAACTCAACGCTGGAACCCTGAGACACGATCACAGCTAATATGAGCGATGAACACAACACACACACACACTCTCACACTCTCTCTCTCTTCTACACACACACACACACTCACAGCAATATGCCAGAATGAAAGTTTAGTTTAACTTGAAGAAATATCTTGAATGTAACCTGACACCCTTGCCTCATTTAGTATGACACGGTGCTAATGAATATGCAAATGAGCCCTGCCTCCACTCACTCACTCAGCTAAAAAAAAGCACATAGGAACAATAAACAACATTAAACAATGGATTTAAACACAGGAAGTAGATATTAAAGGAAAAATAAAACTCAAACTGATATCATAAGGCCAGTAATGCAGGAGATTCCCATTCCCGCAGATCCTAACAGGCAATTAGCAGAAACAGGCGCGTTACATAAGCCACTGACACACAGCTGAGGGAAGCTAAGCTAGCATTAACATCCGTCAGACGAGCCCGACTCACTGGCGGAGGTCAAAGGTCAGATCTGGAATCAGCCCGAGAGGAAACTGTGTTCAGAATAGAGACAGAAGCACAGCTTCGTCCAGATGCACGTGACGGAAATGCTAATTTGTCTGTCCTGAATAGACGCTGAATTGTGGTGGAAGATCAGCTGAGATAAAGACGTACGTATTTTTAGGGCGCTAGCAGAAGCGTTCGCTCTCTTAGTGTGTGTGTGTGTGTGTGTGTGTGTGCTGGCGAATATTAAGAGAAAAGACTCGTCAGGTTCAACACTCTTCAGATCACTTGAGCATCAGTCAGGTACAGTTACTCCTTCATTACTCGTCACTGCTAATTACAGTTCAGATCCTCGTTAATTAGCATGTTCTACAACCGAAGCTTAATGAGTGACAATCCCACAATCATATATTCTAGACCAAACAGTGGCATATGGATGTGTTAATAATTACTATAGATCGCCTGATTAAAGTCCCCATGTGGTGTAAATCCAGTATTTAATGTTGTTTATGTGTGTATGTGGTGTGTTTAATACTGCTTTAACACACACATGTGTAAGTTGATAAGTGGTCAGCATTGCTGAGTATTTCCTCCTTAAAACTGCAGTGAACCAAAGACAGTCTCAAAAACACACTTTGAAATCGCTGGTGTTTCTGACGTCACAAACCACCTTGTAACCAATCAGATCAACGTGTGATCGTCAACCAGTGAGTGAGTGAGTGGAGGCGGGGCTCATTTGCATATTTATAGAACCGCACATACTAAATGAGGCGAGAGTGTCGAGTTACATTCAAGATATTTTAGGCATGAAGGAAAAAACTTTTAATATATAATTTTGGTGATTAAGATGAGTTTTAAGAGATACAATGATTGACAAACAGTGAACTTTACAAGTTAAAGTGTTTTAAGCCAACCAGATGTGAGTCATAACATCACAAACTGAAAAATGAAGCTACAAAGAAATACAATCAAGTATTTTAGAAGCGCAACTCGATTACGTAGTTTGTCAGAGTGGGCGGAAGCTTAAGAGAGGGTGGAGCTTTGCTTGTAATGACTCTCTGATTGGTGCGATTGTCTGCACAGCATCATGGGTAATGTAGTTTCACTGTTAAACGTGATAATTTAAAAATAAGCTGAAATAATGCACCGACGGGTCGATGAACAGCCTCGTCGGTACACAGTAGGTTTGCATTTTAAACGTTTTATCTTTAACATTAATTTCTGTGTGGAGAAGTTTAGCTTCCGGCAAACGCCGACTCTAAATCTGCCGGATCACAGACTCGAAACTGTAAGTTAGTGTGTAAACAGCGACGCAGACAGAGTTTAAGCTCAGACGTGTGTGTGTGTGTGTGAAAGCTGATTAACAAGCTGAAGTTAATGAAGACGTAGGAGGAATGAAAGCGTCTCGTTAACGAGGACATCTTCAGCGAGACTTTAAAACTAAACCAGCACTATTACTGACATCTAACGCTTTAATTAGCCATGTCAGACTTTAATTAAAACATTATATTTTTTAGTTTTTTTGTATCAAGATACAGTTAGTCTTTTTATTTTGTTTACATTTTCTGTTTTCATTTTAATTTCTAAAGTTGTGTTTTTGACATTTATACAAGTTTAACGATATTTAAAAAAGTCTATTTTTTTATTTCAGTTTTAAAGTAAATTAAATGGAATGTAAATTTGAAATGTTACCTTGACATGTATCGGAAGTAAAATAGGTTTATTATTTAAAAAATACTGGTTAAAACATTATGACTTTAAGTTTCAGTAGTCACAAATAATAAGCTAATTCTATTTTTTTGTTGATGGTTTATGAAAGTATAAATAATTAAGTTCAAGTGTTGAATTTAATATGTATGTTTTATCTAATGTTTTGAGGGAGTAATCCCTGGATTCTCTCTAATATTGTAAACATAAATCATGTTCTTTCTGGCCTGAACGTGGTCAGTAATGAAGTCGATGATTAATACTGTGTGTTTTGACGAGTTTGTTCAGGCTGGAAGAAGTATGAGATTGAGTCAGACCCTTAATCCCAGTGTGTTACGAGCGTGACGTCCAGATGAAGTATTGCATTGTCTCGAGGGCGATGTCAAAGGTCAAGGGCAAAGGTCAAGGGCGAGCGCACCGGGTCAGTGTTTGCGTCTACGTCTCACATGAGAAGCTGTTGGCAGTCAGTTACTATGGGTGTTAATTTAAATGTTAATGACTGTGAAACATGAGTGTGTGTGTGTGTGTGTCAGATCACATGCTCCGTCTCGCCAGAGGTCAAACTTACATAAGAGACTCAGTCACATGATCATCAGGGTCCAGAATCAACAGAACCGGCGCTGGCGGAGAGAAGGGATCCACACGCCGAGACGAACATGATCTATTCATCCTTCATCATCATCCTCTCCCTCGCCGCTCAACACGACCCTGAGACACTCGCTGCCCTGAAAGCCTTTTTACTTCATTATGACACACTCTGATCAGCTGTTTTTACATTTACATTACTAGATTTTATCAATAAAGAGAAATTTAAGCACATTTTTACTTCCTCAACTTAAACTGTGTAAAAGACAGTGTGTGTATGTGTATGTGAGAGAGTGTGTGTGTATGAGTGTATGTGTGTGTGAGACAGTGTGTATATGAGTGTGTGTTTGAGTGAGATTGTTTGTGTGTGTGTGTGTGTGTGTGTGTGTGTGTGTGTGTGTGTGTGTGTGCGTGTGTGAGTTCATCTAATGAGCACAAACATACACACAAGGTCAGCATCAAGTACACGAGTTTGAAAGATGCAACGTTCATCGATAGTGACGAGGTCACTTCCTGTCAGCAGCTCCGCCCCCAGCGATGACACTGTCACACAGATGGAATGATTTATTCATAATCATGGCAGAATATATAAAACAATTAACACTGAAACACTGACATGTTACTCAAGGCCTCTGAGCATGCAGACACACACACACAGACACACACACACCTCGTCATTTCTGTTCCAGTTCTTTAAATATATTTTAATATAAAACAGGCCGACGCACCGAGAGTTTGACGAGCCTCTAGAGTCCGCTAGAGGGAGTGTGTGTGAGTGTGTGTGAGTGTGTGTGTGTGTGTGAGAGAGAGAGAGTGTTGGCAGGCACATGAGCTCAGCAGGGGTGTGTGTGAGTGTGTGTTTCCCAGCTCACTGCCTCAGTTCAGTCTGGTGAACACACACACATCAGTCTCGATGCAGAAGAACAAATCAACAATACAATCATTAAAAAAGGCAGATTTAAAAAAGAAAAGAATAAAAACGACACACATCGAGTCTGTGAAAGAGTGAACGTCAGAGGAACACAGGCACTGTCAACACACACACACACACACACACGACTCACATTAGGCCAATTCATTCACACAGAAAATGCCATGAACGTGTTTTGTGTGTTTTGTTGGATCAGTGTGTTACACAGTTAGTGTGTTTTCACCCGACAGAACACATTTACTCAGTGTTTGTTGGTGTGTGTGTGTGTGTGTGTGTGTGTGTGTGAACATGGCCGTTATTTATCATGCAATTCTAAATCCAATGTTTGTTGGTGTTTGTCTGTGCGGTGTGAATTGGCCTTAACACGCATGACACACAAAATTCACATCACACACACACGCGCATGACACACTTGCACATTACACACACACACACACACGCGCGCGCATGACACACTTGCACATTTCACACACACGCACACACACACACACACACACATACGCATGACACACTTGCACATTTCACACACACACACACACACACACACACACACACACACACACACACGCATGACACACTTGCACATTTCACACAGACACGCATGCATGACACACTTGCACACGCCTGACACACACATGTATGAAACTCACGAATGACACTTCTACCCATCACACACACGCATGACACATTAGCACACGTCACACACACACACAACACTTCACGCAATCACACATGACACACAATACGCACATGTCTGACACACACACGTGACTCAATAACACGTCACACAACACACGACACACTTGTACATCACACACACGCATGACACGCACATGTACGACACAAGCATGTCACACACACTCAGTCCTCCGTGTGTTCCTCCGCTCACGTCACTGATCACGAGTGTGTGTCAGCTAAGAGTCTCAGTCCTCAGCAGAAGATGTGTGTGTGTGTGTGTCAGCTCAAGAGTCTCAGTCCTCAGCAGAAGAGTGTGTGTGTGTGTGTGTCACAGGTGCAGCTCCTCGGCTCTGATGCGCTGGAGCTCTCTCTCATGATGAGGAACGAGGGCCGCTCTCACAGGATCCAGACTCCAGCTCTGCTTCATCAGCTCGTACACCGCAGCGGGACAGCCGTCCGGAGCCTCCATCTTATAGCCCTTCTCCACCCGCGGCACCACCTCCCTCAGCGGCTGCAGGGGTCAACAGGGGTCAACAGGTCATTCATATAGCACCTGAGAGGCTCATCGGATGCAACATTCACTTTTACATGGTGTTTGCACATACAGGTGAAACTTGAAAAATGTGAACATCATGCAAAAGTGTTATTTAGATGATTATGTTTTACCGCTTATGAAAATCCCAAATTCAAAATCTCAGAAAATTTGAATATTACATGAAATCAATAAAAAAAAGGATTTTAAATGTAGAAATGTCAGCCCTCTGAGAAGGATAATCATGCGTGTGTATATAGTTATACTGTATATAAATATATTAGTTCCACCTGTTAAATGACTGAAATACCGAGTTTCTCCTGTGTGTGTGTGTAGTATAGTAATGCACTGCTTCTAAAGGTCACTTTCCCAGCACTGGTCCGTAGTCCAGCCTCGCTGAGATGAATGAATGTGAAGAGTTGATTTGAACTCAAGATTAAGATTCGTCACTTCATTGCGCATGTGATCCTGAAGGAGGTCGAGGGTTATGACGAACATTATTTAGCTCTGAAGGGTCAAACAGATCGTCAGACTATTTCTCATTTAGTTGAAGAAAAAAATATTTGTCCATCCAAGTCCTAATGTCCTCTAAACACGCGAGCGAAGACGACACTGAATCAGTATCTGATTTTAGTGGAAATAAAGCTGAGCATCAACGGCATAAATGTGATGTGAAACTTTATGGGAACTCAAGAATAAGACGCAGAGCGAGAAAATATAGAGAAACTAAGATTGACCCCAGAATAGAGCCCTGGGGAATGCCACAGTGACGGACACACACTAACACACAACACACACCGCCATCTGCTGGACACACACTGAACCACACAACACACGACACACACACACACACACCGCCATCTGCTGGACACACACTGAACCACACGACACACACACACACCGCCATCTGCTGGACACACACTGAACCACATGACACACACACACACACAACCGCCATCTGCTGGACACACACTGAACCACACGACACACACACACACACCGCCATCTGCTGGACACACACTGAACCACACGACACACACACACACACACACACACCACCCTCTGCTGGACACACACTGAACCACACGAACACACACACACACCGCCATCTGCTGGACACACACGGAACTGCACACACACACACACACACCACACACACACACCACCCTCTGCTGGACACACACTGAACCACAAGACAGAGACACACACACATACATACACTGCCATCTGCTGGACACACACTGAACCACAAGACAGAGACACATTTACATCTGACACTTTTATCCAAAGCGACTTATAATTGCTATATATGTCAGAGGTCACACACCTCTGGAGCAACTCAGGGGTTAAGTGTCTTGCTCAGGGTCACACTGGTGTCTCACAGTGGATTCGAACCCGGGTCTCTCACACCAACGACGTGTCTTATCCACTGCACCATCAGCCCATAAGTACATAAGTTATACTGACAGAGAAACACATGAAACTCTTACGATTCTGGGGTACGGCACTCGGCCGAAACGAGTAAATCTCCCACAGGAGCACGCCGAAGCTCCACACGTCAGATTTAGTAGAAAACCTCTGTGGAGAAAACAGGAAACTCTTATTACACAAACAAAACTCTGACGGCAGATGATTTATTTTTATTTTTTATTTATAAACTCTTATTTGTTCTTCACTTTGGGGTGAAAAGAAATTCACTCTCACACACACTCTCACATACACACACACTCTCACACACACACACACTCACACACACACCTTCTCCGCAGGCCTCGGGCGAGGTCCACTTGACGGGGAGTTTGGCCGTGTCCTGAGTGGACGACGCCTCTTTGGTCAGACCGAAGTCGCTGACTTTAGCGATGTTGTCGTCGGACACCAGGACGTTACGAGCCGCCAGATCTCGGTGCACAAAGTTATTGGCCTCCAGATACTCCATGGCTTCACACACGTTACTGAAACACACACACACACACACTCCTGAAGATCCCAGTGGACAGACAGACATTTGTTGTGTGTGTCTTTAAGTAAGGGATAATGTACATCAGAATAAACCCGACGGGGATCGGCATCCGGCAGTGAACAAAACACACACACAAAATAACCGCCACAAAATACTGATTTGACTAGTTTTAATATTTTATTAGCTCACAAAAGCAAAACCCTTCCTCACGAGTGTGTAGCGCTGACCCGGATGAGTGTGTGTTTCTGTGTTCTGGTGTTATTGGGGAATAATAAACCGCTGGATGTGTGATTGACCAATCAGAATCAAGTATTCCACAGAGCCGTGTAATAAAGATAACGATAACTATATTCACGTCCACGCCGATGAACGATTGGTGAATCAAAGTCTTTACGTTACACAGACACACACCGGTGTGATGTTTAATACAGAGGATTACTCACAGCGAGAACTGGAGCAAACACTCGCCGCCCAGGACCGTTCGACCCCGCGAGCGCAGGTAATCCACCAGACTGCCCTGTCACACACACACACACACACACACACTAAAGCATTTAATATGAGATATTATTGGCAGATATTGAGATTTATATTGTTACTCCTTATATAGGAAGTATCCGCTGTACGTTATAAAGATCTCACTGATTTACATTAAACGCATCATAATTTCATAGAAATATCAGCAAATTGCATATTTTTGCTCAGTTTGAGATTTTTCCTTCATATTCTCATTATATGAGGAATAAAAGCCTGATGCATCAAATATGATACTCAACAAACTTATTTAATTTAGATTTTGTCTAAATGTTCAATAAACAGTTTAAAGAAATGTAAAAAAGGTTTTTCTGAATATTAGGTTCAACTAAATTCAGATTCTCCAACACAAAATGAGTTAGGGTTAGGGTTAGGGAGTGTTTTTGTTTGTATCGCCCATCATGACTGAAGAGAGAGAGAGACGTCACTGACCTTCGCCATGTATTCAGTCACGATGAACAAACTGCCTCTCTCCTCCACGATCACACCCAATAACTGCACCAGGTTAGTGTGTCTCAGCCGACTGCAACACACACACAGAGATACACACACACACACACGGATAACCACAGATACACACACAGACACACACAGAGATAAACACACACACAGATACACACACAGACACACACAGAGATAAACACACACACAGATACACACACAGACACACACAGAGATAAACACACACACAGATACACACACAGACACACACAGATTTAAAGTCACCGTGAAATCAAAATTGACAGCTCTTGTTTCAATTGCTTATTTGTGTTTATTGTAACTGATTTATGTGTGCGCATCATCATTAGTGTGTTAATAATGTTGAATCAGAATCAGTTCCTCTTCTCTGATGGCGAGGGCGGGGCTATAACCTGTCACTCACATCAGATCAGCCAATAGCAAACCACAACCAGCCAATCAGTTCCCCACAGACACAATCAAGCCCCGCCAGACACAATCAAGCCCCGCCCACAGACACAAACACTATATCTTACAACGTGATTTTACACACACACACACACACACACACACACTCGCACGGATGGTCTACTATTTCCGGTTAGAACCGCAACCCACTGCGCGATTAGAACTACAAACACGAATAACAAGTGTTGAAAACTACAAACATGGCAGACGTGCGCAATCTAACTCACAGGAGGAACAGAGGAGAGTGTAAGAGGTCATACAGGAGATGTTGTGAGTTAATGGTTATGATGGGATGTTGTGAGTTAATGGTTATGATGGGATGTTGTGCAGTTAATGGTTATGATGGGATGTTGTGAGTTAATGGTTATGATGGGATGTTGTGAGTTAATGGTTATGATGGGATGTTGTGAGTTAATGGTTATGATGGGATGTTGTACAGTGGAGGTTTGCTCACGTCATCACGGAGGCTTCGGCGAGGAACGCCTGCGCTGTGGCGTCGTGTTTGATGCACTTCACCGCGACCTTCGACCCTCTGTAATCTCCTCAGCATCACATCTGAACACACACAACCAGCTCGCATCACACACATGTATCATCACACACACACAACCAGCTCGCATCACACATGTATCATCACACACACACACACCTCCGAACTCCTCCTTTCCCGATGGGCTGGATGAGCTTGAGGTCTCTGCGGGTCAGGGCCCATCCGCCTGAGGAGAACAAGCGCTTGAGATTACAGGAATGACCATTTATTGATCAAAGACACTTTAAATTACACATTTATGAAGTTACAAAAGATCTTTTTAAATAAAAGCTGTTCTTTTGATCTTTCTATTCATCAAAGATTCCTGAGGAATGAATCAGTTTCCACAGAAATATGAACATCCTTCAGCACTGATAATAATCATAATCTCGTCATATTAGAGTGATTTACGACATATTTGGTGTGTATTTTTGTGTGTATTTTAAGGAAGTGAACTCCGCTTTAGGAGTAAACGCAGACTCACTCCTGGAGAACTCGTCCTGTGCCGCCACCGTCCCCTCCACCAGCTTCGGCTTGATGAGGCGCGTGCAGAGGCCGTCTGCGTCTTTGGTGTAGTGCTGAAACACACACACACACACAGTTATATTCACTTCCTGTGAACATGAGAGAGGACGCGAGACAAGGACAGAGAGGGAAGAGTGACGGACAGCTCAACACAACCGTTCTGAACATCATCGTATCAGGGAACCATCACGGATCAAGTCCTCTCTCACACGGGTCACATGACCTCCAGTCTTCACTCCCATTGGTTACGAACTCTCACACGGGTCACATGACCTCCAGTCTTTCACTCCCATTGGTTACGACACTCACACGGGTCACATGACCTCCAGTCTTCACTGACTAATTTGCAGTTTTGAATCTTGGTTTTAGGATTTTTCAGTGTTCAGCACCTATATATATATATACACACAGACACACTTAATTTATAAATCATTATTTTCTTTTAATTATACTTTTTACATTTTGTTTTATCTTTCACCCTATATATATATATATATATATATATATATATATATCACACACACACACACACACAATTTTGTTTATAACTTGCTCCTTTGTTATTTATTGAATAGCAAAATTTCCCACTTTTGTTTATGATTAAAATATATTTTATTTATTGTTTCTTAATTTGTATTTTATTTTATTGACTTAATCTATTAAGAGATTCATCTGAACATCCTGAAGAACAGAATCAAACTCTGGTTTAGATGAACATCGCTTGAGTTTCACTGAAACACAGGAGCCGCCAGACAGCAGAGTAATCACATTCATGAACACACACACACACACACTCTCACACACACTCACTGTCTTTTACAGCAGTTTCACAAGACGTGTGTGACCTTGATTCATGAGCCGCTTGTAATGACACGTCGTCACGAGAAAAGGACAAAAGAATGAGAAGAATGAGAAAAAAAAGAATGTGAGGAATTCCACAAATGAGCACACACACACACACAGACACGCACGCACACACACACACACACACACACTCCACCAGCTGCATGAGGTTGTCGAAGTACTCCTCCTCGTCGATGCTCAGTCTGCCGCTGTGGTAGATGATGCGGTAATGCTCCACCTTGGCGTTCGCAGCTCACACACAGTGTGTAGTCGCCGGGGTAGTTTGTGCTCTCGCGCACCAGGAGCAAGCCCGTCTCGGGCGGATACAGCAGCCGCTCCGCCGTCTCCCGCGGATCTTCCCGTGAAACCACCTGACACACACACACACACCGGATCAGAGATCAGACACACTCTTCTCATTCCTGGAGTCCAGAAAGAGTTGTCAATATATTTCCTTTAAAGGGTCAGATCTGAGATCAGTCCTCGACTCTGACAGTGTGGACCAGCATGAGTAATAACCCTGACATGAACTAGTGAAGACTCAAATATATCCATTTTATCATGTAAAAAGAGCATTAGCGATTACAGAAAACACACTGAACATGACCAGCTCAAAGTGGAGGAATCATATTTGCTCCCATATTTTGATAAACAGAAGATTCACCTGCACACACTAGTGAAAATATAGTAACTTTTGCTTTGACTGTTCCTCAGGAAAGCTTCATTTGCGTGTCATTGACCGTATTAATATCAGCGCCGCCCACTGGTCAGTCATGAGCCAATCACCAAACATGTTAATAATGTGTGTGTCGGTGTGAGTTCATCGGATGACATCACAGCTCTTCCGCCGCATCATCACTGTGTTTCACTTCTGCCTTTGAGGGACTGACTGAGAAACTGATTTGACTAACTCACATGAAGAAAAGGGAACTGTCAATCACAACAGCGACGCTTCAGGGAAACCAGAGTCAGAGAGGTCAAAGGAGGTCACGTCACACTCAAAACTCCCTCCTCGTTCATCCAAGATGTTCATGTGTTTCTTTCTTCAGTCGAAAATAAATGAACTACTACTTTAATGAAAGGTCGTGTTTTCCTTCCGAGGTCAGAGGTCACTGATTGGAGGCTGCGGAGTCACATGACGACAGTGATGTCAGAGATTACAATAATGTGAATCTTGTGAATTAGTTCAGTCACAGCGTGATGATTGTTCTAATCAAGTCAAGTTATAACAGAACAACGCTGTGTTTGAGTGGAATCCGCAACGCTGAGGATTCTGGGTCACGGGTCTGTGTGAAACACACACACACGATATATAATGCGTGTCGTGATGTGATCTGACTCTGACCGTCTCAACCATGAGAGATTTGCTGAAAGTGACACAGTTTATCAATGCTACGGTATTATGAGCCTATTTTACTAAACAGTTTCATATTATTAACATCTCATCTACACACACTACCGGTCAAAAGTTTAAGATCGGTAAGATTTTTTATGTTTTTAAAAGAAGTCTCTTCTGCTCACCAAGGCTGCAATTTTTCAATAAAAAATACACAAAAACACAGTAATATTGTGAAATATTATGACAATTTAAAATGACTTTGTTTATGTTAATATATATTAAAATGTAATTTATTCCTCTGAAAAAAAGCTGAATTTTCAGCATCATTACTCCAGTCTTCAGTGTCACATGATCCTTCACAAATCACTCTAATATGATGATTTTATGCTCCAAAAACATGTATGATTATTATCCATGTTGAAAACAGTTTTTTACATTTTTATTTCAGGATTCTTTGATGAATAGAAAGTTGAAAAGAACAGCTTTTATCTGAAAATGGAAAGCTTTTGTTACATTAAACACTACCCTTTAAAAAGTTTGGGGTATTTTATTTTTGGGGGAAATAAATAAGAAATCAATACTTCTATTCATCAAGGATGAGTTACATTGATCAAAAGTTACAGTAAAGACATTTATAATGTTAGAAAAGATTCTAATTAAATAAATGCTGTTCTTTGAACTTTCTATTCATCAAAGAATCCTGAAATAAAAATGTAAAAAACTGTTTTCAACATGGATAATAATCATACATGTTTTTGGAGCATAAAATCATCATATTAGAGTGATTTGTGAAGGATCATGTGACACTGAAGACTGGAGTAATGATGCTGAAAATTCTGCTTTTTTCAGAGGAATAAATTACATTTTAATATATATATTAACATAAAAAAGTCATTTTAAATAGTCATAATATTTCACAATATTACTGTGTTTTTTGTGTATTTTTATCAAAAAAATTGCAGCCTTGGTGAGCAGAAGAGACTTCTTTTAATAACATAAAAAATCGATACCGAATCTTAAACTTTTGACCAGTAGTGTATATCTGAACATCTGAACATCTGAAACATGTCCTCACGGCATCAGGCTGAGCTTTCCTCCAGACTTCAGGCCTTCTCTCCGCTGGACGTAGTTGGCAGGAATGGTTCCCTCTCGCCCCACACTGCTCCTCGCTCTATACCAGTTCGGGTCCTTCGTTAATAAAGCAATTCATTAAAAACAATCAATGAAGATCATGAGCATGACAGCAAATTAGAACTGAAGATTTGTTGTTTTGATGTATATCTACAGTGTATATATATACGAGGTTTGAAATTAACACCCGTCAAATGTGTGTATAAATCAGCAGTGGCGGGAAACGCTGTCCAATCACGAGCCGGTTTGGCGTCACTGTTGTTTACTCAGTTTCAGAGACAAATCTCCAGATTCAGAGCAAATCCTCGAGAGTCATGATATATTAAATACATAATCACAGAATCTGCTCAAATCTGCTGACTTGAACACACACACACACACACACACACAGTCACTACACAACAGATCACAGCGCTGAAGCGATAGAGAAGATTAAAGCATTAGGTGAACACAAACACATTAATGTTTTTCCAACATCCTAAAGATTAGTGAATGTTCTTTGAACTGTTGGTCCGTCCTCATATTCTGGTTTATTTCTTTTCTTTCTTTTTTTGTTCTTTTCTTTGGCTAGTAGAAGTTCTGAAGTTCTTCATGTAGTAGCTAAATTATCCTGTGAGTGAAAAAGTTCATTTTAAACCTGTATAATTAGTGCTGTGCAACGATTAATCACATCCAAAATAAAAGTTTATATATATATATATATATATATATATATATATAATAGAAAATCTATAATTTTTCACAAGGGAAGACTTTTAAAAAATGGCCCAATTACTGAAATTTCTGAAAAATGATGCGTCATAAATCTCTGATGTGTCGCTCATGATGTTTAGAGACTGAAGAGTGTGAAATGTTACAGTGCACATGACATCATGGTCTGCCTCCTGATTGGCCGTTACCTTGGTTACGCCTGATTGCCGTTACCTTGGTTACGCCTGATTGGACGGTACCTTGGTTACGACCTCGACTGCCGTTACCTTGGCTCTTACCGTCTGATTGCCGTTACCTTGGTTACGCCTGACTGCCGTCTACCTTGGTTACGCCTGACTGCCGTTACCTTGGTTACGCCTGACTGCGCCGTCTCACCCTTGGGTTCACGCCTTAACTGCCGTTACCTTGGTTACGCCTTGACTGCCGTTACCTTGGTTCACGCCTGACTGGTACCTGCTGCTACCTTGGTTACGTAGCTACCTGACTGCCGTTACCTTGGTTACGCCTGACTGCCGTTACCTTGGTTTACGCCTGACTGCCCGTTACCTTGGTTACGCCTGATTGCCGTTACCTTGGTTACGCCTGATTGCCGTTACCTTGGTTACGCTGATGATGGTCAGCAGGTCTCCTTTGCTGAAGGGAAGGTCCTGATCGGTGCTGCCCTGGAAGTTATACTTGGCCACACACTCGGTGCCGGACGGCCACGCTCCCTGCCAGAGGAACAAACACACAACTTCTGTTAAACTCCCTCTCGTGCAGAGTGAGTGTGAGTGTGTGTGTGTGTGTGTGTGTACCTGTAGAGCAGACATGCTGAGTGAAGCTGAGACCCTGAGCGTCACACACCGACCTCAACCATCAGAGCTGAGGAGACAAAACACACACGATCAGTCTGAGTGTGTGTGTGAGTGTGTGTTCTTCTGAAAGAAGACAGTGACGTACACTAGGATGGCCTGAGCGAGAGTAAATCATGAGCTAACTTCCACTTTTGAGTGAACAATCCCTGTACTCATCTCTCAGTGTGGTGTGTGTGATCTCTCTCAGTGTTAGTGTTCATGTTTTCGGAGGATATGAACTCCAGACACGCGGAGCTGAATAATGAAGAGATCTACACTTCATGAAGAGAGCGGCTGTCAGTGGCTCTGCTTCTGTTGTGTTCTTCATCAGAGCGTTAGAAGCCATGACCCAAACCGGCCATCCTCGCCCAATCACATCACACACTCGGATTTGAAGCAAAAAAATATTAGAAAATCAGACAAAGAGACACGACTGTGAACTAAACGACTTTAGTGGGCATTCGAGAACAGCATAATTGACAAACGATGGACAACTATAAAACTACTCATTTACAAGTGTTGAAAATATTTATATATTTATTTAAATGACATGATTTCACCGCCGTGGCAGATTTATACAGGTGGAGCTGAGGTGGAGTCATTCATTCATTTGTTCATTCATTCTTTCATTAATTTTTTGTTCATTTAGTCATTCGTTTGTTCATTCATTCTTTCATTAATTTTTTGTTCATTTAGTCATTCGTTTGTTCATTCATTTGTTCAGTCAATCATTTCGTTCCTTCATTAGTTTGTTCATTCATTCATTCATTTGTTTGTTCATTCATTCGTTTGTTCATTCATTAATTTTTATGATCATTCATTCCTTCATTCATTTGTTTGTTCATTCATTCATTTGTTCATTCATTCATTTGTTCGTTCATTCATTTGTTCGTTCATTCATTCATTCATTCATTTATTTGTTCATTCATTTGTTTTCAATCATTTGTTTGTTCATTCATTCATTCATTTGTATGATCATTAATTTGTTCGTTCATTAATTAATTTGTTCATTCATTCGCTCGTTCAGACAGTGAGACGAAGTGAGCTTCAGTGATGACGTTATCTTCATGATCATCTGAGGTCATGAGCAGCTCCGCATGAACACACTTCAGTGAGTGAGAAACAAACGAGACCGTCGATGCAAACGAGCGGATGACATCAGTGCGCGCACACACACACACACACACACACACACATGTGACAGCATCTGCTTTCTGTTCACGTTCATGATCAAGAGTCACATTGGATTACAGAGACACTGAACTGAATCAAGCCTGATCTGAAGTGATCCGGTCTTTAGATTGGAGAAAGGTTATGAGATATGAGAATAATAAATCCTCCAGATTGGACTCTGTGTCTATGAGACAAATCAACAGTAAATCAGTGATTGTCATTGATAAGCTGACAGTGAGTAATTAACTGTATAATCATTACTGGAGCTGCTCGTTACAGGATCACTGAGATCAGCTAACATGACAGAGTTCAGGAACCTGTTCCACTTCTTTCTTTCTTCGGTGGAGCGAAGACTTTTGTGTGTGTGTCCCGACGGGATCTTCTGCTGTGATCCACCTGTCAATCAGAGCGAGCGCTGGGGTCAAACCCTCCTGACCTCTGAGACTCGGATGAAACTGAAAACAAGAGACTTGCTTAAAACGCCTCAGAGATTAAAACGCTGTTCGATCAGATCACACACACACACACACACACACACACACAATCACACACTCTCTCACTCTCACACACACACTTTCTTGCAGTGTGAAAATCCTGTCTTATGAAATCTGTCCAGGTTGTTTTGTTTCTGCAGTATTACAGTCGTACAGGCAGGAACTGCCTCATTACAGCTTCATGAACACACACACACACACACTGCTGGAACGCCATGATTGATCATATCTCAATAACTCCGAATATCTGCAACAGCAGACCGAGTTATGCAGATGAGCCGCTCATGATTAACATGCAGATCAATTATGAATTATGATATAGAACCACGCCTGCAGAACTCATGCACATCCTCACCTGTGATCATCATCATCTGCTTTATATCAGTGGACACACACACACACACACACTCACCCACACACACTCACCGGAGAGTCTCCCACAGAAGCGCGTGATGCTCCTCTCAGCTCCGGGTTGTTCCGAGCATCAGTCGGTGTGTGTGTGTGTGTCGGTCCTGTTAATGAAGAGAAACTGAAATGAGAAGAAAATGTCGCTGCGCTTCGACGCGACGCTCCAGATTCTAGCGCGTCCACTCCGATTCTGCAGCTCCCGCGAGCGACTCGACGCGTGACGTCACGGAGGAGACGCGCCGCAGCGCACACGACATACGGAAATAGACTAATAAACATAATAATCGTTATAATTAGCGTTTTAATAATTTTCTTTTTGGAATGTTTGTTAATTAGTTATCATCCCATGTATAAGTTTTTTTTCATTTGTATTTTGTATTCCTTCGATTCTGTTATGAAATGACAATTAAATATTAATACAATTAAAACCAAAAGCCAGAGAGAAAAAAATCTTAATTTCAAAACTAAAAAAATGGACAGTAGAGAATTCGTATCTAAAAATGTGCATTTAAGCAGACATTTCATGTATACATTTTTATAAATGAAATTCAATAATTTATTTATCAAATAAATGAGAAATAAATTATAACTTATTTATATAAATTTGATCAATTTTATTATTTTATTAGTTGATCAATACTTTATCTATAAATTATTGATCAAAATCAATAGTGTATTATAAAGAACACGAGCAGGATTTGTATGATAGCTGAAGAACCTGCTAATTAATTGTATTTATTTGTACTTGACATGTATTCTACACATCCTTTAATCTGTTAACTATTACACATTTGATTTGATATTCATAGAATTTCTGTGTTTATTTATCCAGAATTTAAGGCCTGTATTCTGTATATAATATAGTAATACTGTGGCTAAACTTTATTGACTTTCATTTTGAAAACAGCAGTTCATAACACGGACACTTTTTAAATCATTGAAATTCTGAACTACACATATTTAACATTTAAAAAGCATTCCCACTAAAATGATAAATCTAATCAGAGGCTAATTTCATCACGTGATGTTGACCGACCGCGGAAGCAGCGCTGAAGTGGAATCGCTCAACTCCCGAAACACTCTTGGGCTTCCAGAGCCGCCTCTGCGCATGCGCGAACACTCCACACCACACCGCGGCGTCGCGAGGCTCAGTGTCAGAGATTCGCTTCAAAGCCGAACAGAAATCTATACCTGAGGCTGCGACCAGAGCTATGGCTCTGCCTGTGACCAGAGACCAGTGACCGACCACAGATCTGCGGCCACACGATGAAGTTTGGCCGCTTCAGGCCGTGTCTGGCCGCTTAAAACTCTGAAAAGGTTTGTTCATGGACTGATGAGAGCGATTAGCGACATCTCCTGGCGACAGAAAGAACAGCAGTGACTGTCGAGCACTTTCCCGCCATATTATGTAAAAACTCATAATGAGGTAAAAAAAAAATTATTACGTAAATGATGTAGGGTTGTGACATACTACATCATAATGAGATAAAAGTTGAAATTCAGGTGTAAAAATCCAAGTCGAAATTGTGACACTGTCATAATTATAAGATAAAAAATTGGAATGATGAGATAAAAGTCAAAATTATATGTCATAAACAATATGTCCATAAAGGTGTATATAAATAAAGGTGACTTGATTTTTTTTATGTCATAATTATGTTTTTGTTTCCTGATGTAACTTCCATATTCATCATCACATACAAACCAGAAAAGAAGATCAGATCATGCAGATCATCAGACCTCCATAGACCCGATCAGAAACAGCCAGAGATCAAAAGAGTCATTCAATAAGAATCAAATCAAAGTGATTCTCCACTGATAAATGATTCTCTGTGGCGTTTCACATTAACTTTACTAGAAAACAAGTACTGGAGTTTCTTTATTCTCAGAATAATGCAGAATAGAATTACTCCATCCACACAGAATAATCAACATTAAGGCAGGAAAACCTGTTCTATTAGAGCCTGAAACATCATCAAGACTTTGAGCATTAAATGGCCTTTTAATGATCAACGATCATAAATTGTATATATCAACACTCACTGTTTTAAACTCAGTAGAAATACCTGAATAAAATATATTTAGAGTCGAAATGCTGAAGTGATTCAGCAGAGGGAGACACTCCATCACTGACACATCACAGATTCATCAACTCTTCGCATAATATACTGCACATAAATGATATATAATTGTAGGTGAAATATGACACAAACGCATATTTTAGACCCTGTGAGTGTTCAGCATTTATATACATTTTCCACAATATTTAATCAGATTCGCTATTTCATGTGAAATAAATAAATAACTTTCAGCTTTTTAAGAAGATTAATATATGCATAATATATACATAAAATAAATATAAATCGAAAATGTCAGCTCTTTAATGCTTTTAATATATTTTATATATACACTGTATAATATTTGTATTATTTTTGTGACGCTAACCCACAATATTTAATATCTTAATATATAAAATACATTATAATGGTTAGACTTTACAATAGTTTAATTTATTAACATTGTTAACGTGAACAACGAACAAACATTTATTAATATATTATTGAAATTAAAAGTTTATTATATTTTATTTAATTGACCTGAGCTGACATGAACTAACAATGAATAGTCGTATTTTTATTAAATGCTAACTAAGATGAACAGAAATCTGTTACAATGTGTTGCACATTGTTACCTAATGCATTACTAAAGGACCTTAGACTAAAGGTCTTGTTATTCTAATGTAAACAATGAGCAAATGTTGTGTTTGATGTCAGTGAAGTATGAATGAATCTGAACAGACTTACACTCGCTGATACAGTTTTAAACAGCCAGAAGAGTGATGTGTGTGTATCTCACACCTTGATCATTATCACACACACACACACACTCTCTCACATCAGATGGAGGACCTGCGCCTCGAACACGTCCACAACACATGATGTAGTCCGCGAATCCGGGCCGATCAGAGTAAATGTATTATTTTCTTGTCGTCTCTGTGAAGCAGCTTTGAACAATCTGTGTTGTTAAAAGTGCAATAGAAATAAAACTTGATTCACGCACACACACACACACACAGGGCCGTGTGGATACACACGCAAGGCTGAACCTGCTCAACAGGGTGAAGCGCATCAGGCCAGCGCTGTAAAATAAACTGTGCTGGAAGCGAATCCTTCAAGCGTGAAAACAACGACACACTGAAACTAATATCACTGCGCTGGAGCTGTGCCACTGCAAATCACACACACACACACACAGAGAGAGAGAGCGCATGCGATCAGGCTGCAGAAAACAAACACATTGACAACAAAAGCAATAAATACAGTGTTTAACTGATGCCCTGCGCCGCCGATGATGATGATGATGATATGATGATGATCACTGAGGTGGAGGTGTGTGAAAACTAAACAAACTGTGCAAACTTCACAAGTGTGTGTGTGTGTCTGTGTGCATATGTGCGTATGTGTGCGTGGATGTGCATGTGTGGCGTGTGTGCATGTGTGTGTGAATATATGTTTGTATGTGTGTGAGTGCGTTTGTGTGTGTGTGTGTGTGCATGTGTGCGTGTGTGTATGTACGTGTATGTCTGTGTGTGTGTGTGTGTATGTGTCTGTGTGCATGTGTGTGTGTCTGTGTGCATGTGTGTGTGTATGTATGTGTGTTTGTGTGAGTATGTATGTGTGTGTGTGTGTGTGTGAGTATGCATGTGTGTGTGTACGTGTATGTGTGTGTGCATGTGTGTGTGTCTGTGTGTGTCTGTGTGCATGTGTGTGTGAGTATGTATGTGTGTGTGTGTGTGAGTATGCATGTGTGTGTGTGTCTTTGTGCATGTATGTGTGAGTCTTTGTGCATGTGTGTGTGAGTATGTATGTGTGTGTGTGTGTGAGTATGCATGTGTGTATGTGTGTGTGTGTGTGTGTGGAATTGTTTATGTAAAGTGTGGCGCAGTGAGGACAGGATAATTACAGAGTGATCAGGACAGGATTACAGAAGCGGAGTCAGACTTGTTGAGCTCGTCTGTCTCTCTCTCTCTCTGCAGATCTGAACACTGATGCACACAACACACACACACACACACACACACTCCCTTCTTCTGCACAGTGAAGGATATCCGAGTGTGATGTCACTGCGGCCCATCGATTCCCAGCAACACACGACAGGAATAGAAAGCAAACGCTGCTTCAGTGATGATGCAGGAAAAACAATGGAAATGACAAACATGTTTTAATTGCAAAAAATGTGGCAAAAAAAAAATCACACTTTTTGACTTTCACAGCGCTTCAGTCGGCATTCCCAGACCTGGACTACATAGAAGAGTCACTTTTTTCCAGAAATAATTACAATTATTGGATTTTAATTACAACATTTCAGATTTTTTTTCTTTTTGCAATACTGGTTTTGAAGAGCTTTCTTTTTGTGTGTGTGTGTGTGTGTGTGTGTGTGTGTGTGTGTGTGTGTGTTTACAGGGGTTGTTTCTTGAGTTTAATGCCGCTATCTGTTTGAACTGGTTTAATCTCTGAACCATTAGCTGAACTTCAGTCAGGGGTCGTTACATAAGTGTGTGTCTCTGTGAGTGTGTGTCTCTGTGAGTGTGTGTCTCTGTGAGTGTGTGTCTCTGTGAGTGTGTGTCTGTGAGTGTGTGTCTCTGTGAGTGTGTGTCATCTGTGAGTGTGTGTCTCTGTGAGTGTGTGTCTCTGTGAGTGTGTCATCTGTCGTAGTTTGTGACCCTTATTCCCCTGCCATCATCAGTATCGTCGTGTGGCCGGATGACAGATCCGTTTGATTCACACAATCATGTTTCCATCAACATTTGTAGTTTTAAAAGCAATAAGACACAAAACTTACACTCGACTCCGTTCGCTCAAATGGCAGATCATGCGCTCGCAACGCTAGTCAAGGGTTCGAGTCCCAGGGAATGCATTGAATATAAAAAAATCTTTTCTCTTAGATAAAATCCTCTGCAAAAGTTCATGAAACTGTAAAAACAGAAACAGTAACGGTGCGTCACAGCTTACTGTCACTTTGAATCAGCTGAATGTGTTACTCGCATAAGGCGGGCTGGTTCCTGGTCTCTGGTTGTGTGTGTCAGGTTTAAGGGTTAATGCGGCGGCCATCTTGGGTGTGGCACTCTCGTGTTTCTGGTGTTTCTGAGCACGTCTCTATCCGCACATCTCGGCACGCCATGCTCGCTGAGCGGGGAAACGGCACAATTTTCTCTGCTTGTTTATCTCTGGGGATATTTTTAAACCCAAATCTGCGTTCCAGTGTGTATCCGGAAGCGGATGCTGAAGCGGGAGACGGAGTCATCAACACCCGCTCTGGATAACATCGAGTCTGAAGAGGAGAGAGACTCGTCCCCGAAACACACAAACATCAGAGACGTTTCAACACAATTCACAAATACTGAGAATAGAAGAAACATCAGAAGAAATAGCTATTCTAAATATATTTTCAGTTCCGAAAACAATCAGTAGAAGTTGAAACTGGCGGTTATGGAAAGGGCGGGACATTTCCCAAAACACAAGCACTCGACCAATCAGAGCACAGTGTGCTTTTCAGAAGGAGGGGCTTCATAGAGACAGGAAGTAAACAGAGCGTTCCTGACAGACTGAGAAGAGAGGAGCCTGCAACAATGGAGAATATGAGGAGAATAATCAACATTCAAGCAGGAAAACCTTGCAAAAGGCACTTTAACACTGTAAATTCGAGCAACGTCTATTTATATTTTAATTTCAAAAAATGAATGTACATTTATAACTCTATACTTGTGTTAAATTGCCTTGGCATTAGATCACGCTGGAGTGAGTGATCGCTCTCTTCTGACTAATGTGATCAATCTCCTCTTTAGAAACACTATCATAGACTTTTTTCTATCTGAGGCAAACGGGAGGACACGAATGTTGTAGTGTCTATTCACCACCACTAGGTTCGCAGAGCTTATGATGACGTCTTCTTCTGTGTGAGTGTGTGAGCATCAGCCTGCGACTCTCGCGTGTCAGAAAGATTGTAGCGATAACACACACGAGTGTCTAATTACACAATGTCTTCCAGGTAAGCGTTTAAGAAGGAGTCGGGTGAATCCCAGCAGGCCTCACTCCCTTTACTTCCCGTTACTCTTCCCGGCATCAGTAACGGGGCGTGTGCGCGTGCGCAGCGATGCGTGTGTCCGCGGAGATCAGGATGGCGCGCCGCTGATACACTTGTGCACTAATGCATGCTCGAACAAAGCAGAAACAAAAAAAGAGGCTCGGGAACAAAAAAAACTGGCAAAACCTGGTGTTTCAGCCCCAGCCCAGCTGAGCTCTCACGCTAACACACTCTCGCACGCAGTGTGTCAGTCAGTGCCAGGCGCGCCGCGCTCTACGCGCGAGTCACGTACACACACACTCACTCCACACACACACACACAGCCTAATCGATCTAATACCCCATTAACACCGTGGTCTCTGATGTGGGGTTATGTAAGCGCAGTGTCCACATTTGATCGTCTGATTTTACATTCTTGCACAAACTACATCTCCCGAAGACAGTCAGGCCTGACCCAAGACCGAACAACTGAGAACCGAACAAAATGCAGGGTTGTTTTAACCCAAATTTGGGTCAAATGTGGACAAACGTTGGGTTAAAAATGTAATTAAATATTTAACTCAGCGGCTGCGTTTGTCAATTTTTTACCCAAATTTGGGTTAAAACAACCTTAAATTTTTTACAGTGATATCATTAGTGTGACACATCTAAGCCATGTTGTTTCTCATTAGATGCTATATTATAGTCATTTTCTACTGTATTATAGTCAAAATGACTGTATTTTTAACTTTTAATCACTTCAAGGCAGTGCATCAAATGCCTCCATGATGCATAAATAACAGTATTGTGTCTGTCATGATACAGTAATGATAATAATGAATTGTGTCACGCTGCTTTTTCTTTTGATTTGGGGGTGAAATGTGACCCGGACGTGCTTCTGCCAGGTTTTGGTGAGATCCACCGTTTACTAGAAGTCCAGTGATTACTGACACTGTTTCTAAGAATAGCTTCGGATTTCATGCCGTACTGGCTAGATATTCGAAAGCTGGAAGTTCTCCCTAGAAGGAAAATATTAATAAATCAATCAGAAAGTCCTTATACCTTCATGCTGGCATCACCAGGAATGAGTGTGTCACATCCTTACTGCAAACTGTCCCGTAACACGCGTATATCTCATGACCTGACCTCAGATCAGCACATGCTCCAGTCCCAATGCAGGACACATATTCATTCATTCATTATCATGTTCAAACGTTTGGGGTTAGGGAGATTTCTAAAAGTTTCTTCTGCACAGCAATAAAAATAAAACCATCATTTTTATGGTAAAAACAAACTTTACCGTCAAAAATACAGTAGCAACGTTATTGGTTTTACAGACTTAACTTAAAATTTACAGTAAGAAACCATATGTCATTATCTGATATAATGTTCATTTACCAACCTGTAGATTTCTGTTTTGCACCATTGTAATACACACTGAAACCCACCAATCATCACAGCAGAGAACGAGTCACATGATCAATCACAGCTCATCAGAAGCTGTCTTCCATAAAGAAGTCATTCACACACACATTAAACACCACCATCATGGTAACACACATGAAATAAAAATGCAATAAACATTCATTTAACAACATTAAATGTAAAATAAAACCCTAATGTACATAACCGATTAGGAAAAAACTAAGAAAACCATGAGGAAACAGTTATTTCACACAAGTGTCACACAGGGAATTATGGGAATGTCAATTTACGTTTTTTCACTGTAAGTTATACAATGAGTTGTTCTTTTTGACTTTAAAAAACTAAATTTAACGGAATTTTACAGAAAAATGACATTAAATGTACCATGAGATCTATCACAGTTATTTACCGTATATAGTACATAAACTTTCTGTTAACCAACTAACAGATTTGCACTGTAGCATTTTACAGTCTGTTACCGTTAAAATCACGAGTATTTTTTACAGTCAGTCTGCATTTATTTTGGTCAATAAATATAGTAAAAATTGTGAAATATTATTAAAATGTAAATATCTGTTCTCTATGTGAATATACAGTAAAGTGTAATTTATTCCTGTTTATCATCATTACTCCAGTCTTCAGTGTCACATGACCCTTCAGAAATCACTCTAATATGAGGATCTGATGATCAAGACACAGTTATGATATTATCAGTGTTGAATGATCATTTTAATGTCCTCATTGAATAAAAGTAGAATTGTATATGTAGTTTATATTTCCTGCTTGCCAGTGTCACCACACATGGGAAACACACATATTTACAGGCCTAGAGTCAGTCTGCAGTAGAGAGAGCTCCTCGACAGAGAGTGTGTGTGTGTGTGTCGTCAGGTTAGTTCAGGCTGCAGGGTGTCGTTCTCACACTGAGATTGACAGAAAATCGGAAAACAGTGTCAGCCAAAAACAACGCCCACCTGACACGACCAATCAAGAACAGGAAGGAAGTGACAGGAATATTAGAGCGAGGGCAAAAAACACCTTAAGTAAACTTCCAGCCTTCGACACAGAGATGCGTGTGCAAAACAAGCCGCGAGGTCAGGAGAGTCCGTTCCAGCTGAAGCCAGAAGAGGAATCTCTTAGCACAGAAAAAACTGAGCTTTACAATAGAGACAGAATAAACACTGACATACACACCGTTTCAAAAGCAGAACACACAACTACAGGCTCGTGTAGAATCACTAAACCACGACTGGGTGAACTTACAGATATGAACTATCATTCTGCTCACCTGCATTTATTTGATCAAAAATACAGTAAAAATCATGAAATATTACTTCAATGTTAATCTGCTGTTCTCCATGTGAATCTACAGTAAAGTGTCGTTCAGCATCATTACTCCAGTCTCCAGTGTCACATGATCCTTCAGAAATGATTTGATGCTCAAGAAACATTTATGATTATTTTCAACATTTTGTGAAAACCGTGATTTTGTTTTTCAGGATTCTTGACAGAAAGTTCAAAAGAACAGCATTAATTTGAAATAGAATGTTTTGTAATGATTTACTGTCACTGTTGATCAATTCAATGCATCCTAGTTGAATAAAAGTATTCATTTCTTTAGTAGTTAATTAAAATATTATATTCTTGTTGCTGTTCTTTTTGCATCTCTAAAGTTCAGCAGAAAAAATGCTTTTCTTGCTCAGTGTTTGTGTGTTGTTTCCAGTCCACATATCTAAATCATTCTTAAAGGAGTAGTTCACTTTAAAAAATAACGTTTACTGATAATTTACTCACCCCGTGTCATCCAAGATGTCCATGTCTTTCTTTCTTCAGTGGAAAAGAAATTAGAGGTTTTTGATGAAAACTGTCCAGGATTTTCTCCATATAATGGACTTCAATGGGTCCAAACTGGTTCAAGGTCCAAAAGACAGTTTCAGTGCAAACTGTTCAAAGGGCTTTAAACGACACCAGACGATGAATAAGGGTCTTATCAGGCGAAACGATCGCTCATTTAATAAACTTAAAAAATTAATAAATTAACTAAATGAGTAAAATGACTTAAGAAAAATGTTACTTGCTTTTCTGATAAAAAAAATACAAAAGCTGAAGTGAGTTTTTGCTTAAAACAAGCGAAATTATCTGCCAATCAAATGGAAAACAAGATTATTGGCAGATAATTTTGCTTGTTTTAAGCAAAGACTCACTTAATTTTATTTTTTTATCTGGAAACAAGATAACATTTCTTAAGTCATTTTATTCATCTAGTAAATGCTTCTTGATTTAAGAACGTCTTTGATATGTGGACTGGAAAAAAGACAAAGTAAGTTCATCATGTTTTGCCGTGCGAGAGGTGAAGGCTGCTCGAAGAGAGCGACCCGACCTCTGACCTCCTCTCGCCCCGGAGTGAGGACCTGCAGTGAGTGGCGGTGCCGAACATCGCGTGTGAAAACACCGGCCCTGCCCCTGTCCTGTCGGCACCTCGGCCCCGTGTAATTTGTGCATTAACTGTTGGCCAGCGGCCCGTGAGGAGAGAACATTACATTCGAGAAAGAAAAGGTGAACGCCTTTCAATCAATATCTGCCCTCGCCGCACACTGGCACTCACTCCACTTCCTACTGGGGGAATTTCCTGTGCTGAGAATGAAAGAAGGAAAGAGAAAGAGAAAAGGGGAGAAAGGCACGTAAACTTGCCTTGCGTAACCTCTTCCTCAGGAGGGGAGGGGGCGCTGTTTATTGATCTTAGTCACACGCATGTTATAAAGAGGAACTTTAGTATAGGCCGTTAGCACGCTATGGGAATCTGTGGAGGTCGCGCACTATCAGCAGAGGAAATGCCACCAAAGATGCCAGACGGCAGCGTGACACAATGATAAAGTCAAACCCCCATTCAGGAAAATTTCCTGGAAATGCCGAGGAATCGCTCCGAAGGGAACAAACAGTGCACATTATACTAATCCTGTACACAGATCTGCTCGAAGACAAAGGTCATCAAACACGGCCCGGTCAAAAGTCATCTGGCTTGTAAATGAACACCGGCGGCTTTAATCTTCCTCACTCATTAATCGCTGCCGCGCGTCTGTAATAACAGACTGCCTAACGAACGCAGATGATAGTAACAAGGGTGGATCATGTGACCTCTGAATGGCTCTTACACAAACATCTCGACCCCACACTAGATTAGATTTCTGCACTTCAGGAATATCTGGATTGTAAATGAACACAAAGCTCGTTCGATGTGGTTTTAAATTGCAACTAATGTGATGGAGGGGAAGTCTGTGATTTCAGGACTATATTCATCACGCACTGCGTGTTACATACGTGTTACTGTCTTATACGTGTTACTGTCGCAGCGTGTTACTGTCGCGCGTGTTACTGGTTTGCGTAGTTACGGTCTATGTCGTCGACTGTCGATGCGTGTTACTGTTGCTGCGCGTTATGGTCGTGTGCGTGTTACGGGTCTTGCGTGTGTTACGAGTCGCGCGTGTTACGTGTGCGTGTTACGTAGTGCGTGTTATGGTCTTGTGCGTGTTATGGCGCTGCGTGTGATTACGGTCGCGCGTGTTACGGTCGCGCGTGTTACGGTTGCGTGACTACTGTCGTGTGTGTATGCTGTCGCTGCGTGTTACTGTTGTGCGATGTTACGGTTCGTGCTGTTATGGTTGTTGCGTGTGACTCACGGATTTGTGCGCGTTACGGTTCGTGACCATCATGGTTTATGTTTGCCACAATAAAGCACACACCTGAAAAACAGCACATTCTGAGTTCTAGGTCATGTGATTTAACAAGTCTGTCACACTAACTTCACATGTTCCACTTCACACGCCAATCAGGATCTCTCAACTGATGATGATGATGATGAAGAAGACTGATCATCCTCTGCCAATCTCCTGAACCTTCAGGTCCTCCAAGTTTAACGCACTGCATGGAAAAGAGAGAATTTATTATTTATTTATTATTGAATGCCATATCAGCAGTGCACAAGTAAGTAGTGCACAGATTAGTAGTGCACAGAATAGTAGTGCACAGATTAGTAGTGCACAGAATAGTAGTGCACAGATTAGTAGTGCACAGATTAGTAGTGCACAGGTAAGTAGTGCACAGGTAAGTAGTGCACATAATAGTAGTGCACAGGTAAGTAGTGCACAGATTGGTAGTGCACAGTAGTGATGCGCGGGTTGGCTTTTTTTCCAACTGGCGGTTTCCGCTTTTATGGAATTATTTGGCCCGCCCGCGCTGCACCGCTGTCTCTATTTTTACAACCCGCACCCGCGACCGTTAAATAGACATAGTAGCTACTAGGCATTGTAATATAAATGAAAATAGCCTTTATTTCAGCCTGAAAGTGCTTGGAAACATTGCCTTGTAAACTGGCAACAACAGACGATTATGAATATGAACCATAAATCAGGTCATAATAAACATTTTCAACATTTACTAAGCAGAATTTGTATTCATCTAATAGGCTAAACCATTTTTTTTATTTCTTAGACCCCCCACAAATATGTCTTGACATGCTGGAAGTGGACATTTTGTGGCGCTACTGTTTGTATATTTTTCACCCGAGTTGCACTTCAGGTAACGTTAGCCGAGACTGTTGTCTCCTGCTAGCCTGCAACTACTGAACTTATGAGAACCGCTCCCAAACATTAGATTTAGTAGCCTGACCTTTTTTCTTTGAATCATGTATATTCCCGACCTCAATTTCTCCCGCACCTCGTCCTTCCATCTTCACTTATATTTCTCCGTTGTTGTTGTTGTCGAGGCTGGCGGCGGGAGCTGTTTGGCGCGCCGCTTCCGTGACGTGTCACGTGACACCAAAGGTTTGGGAACCTCATGCAAGTTACGTTGCTACGGCAATCGTATTGTAACCTTATCAAATAACCTTATAAAATATGAAAATAGATATTCCCAAATATTTAATATAGGCTGGAAATTGCAAGCAACATACATGGATAAAAAAAAATAATAATAATTAATGACCCGCCCCAACCCGCCCCTCAAATAAAGTGACAATTTCTTTACCCGCCCCAACCCGACCTGCGGGTTACGAGTCGACCCGCGCATCACTAGTGCACAGGTTAGTAGTACACAGGTTAGTAGTAGTACACAGGTTAATAGTGCACAGATTAGTAGTGCACAGGTTAGTAGTACACAGGTAAGTAGTGCACAGGTAAGAAGTGCACAGGTTAGTAGTGTACAGGTTAGTACTGCACAGGTTAGTAGTGTACAGGTTAGTAGTGCACAGGTTAGTAGTGTACAGGTTAGTAGAGCACAGGTTAGTAGTACACAGGTAAGTAGTGCACAGGTTAGAAGTGCACAGGTTAGTAGTGTACAGGTTAGTACTGTACAGGTTAGTAGTGTACAGGTTAGTAGTACACAGGTATAGTAGTGCACAGGTTAGTAGTGTACAGGTTAGTAGTGCACAGGTTAGTAGTGTACAGGTTAGTAGAGCACAGGTTAGTAGAGCACAGGTTAGTAGTGTACAGGTTAGTAGTACACAGGGTACAGTAGTGCACAGGTTAGTAGTGTACAGGTTAGTACTGCACAGGTTAGTAGTGTACAGGTTAGAGTGTACAGGTTAGTAGTGTACAGGTTAGTAGTAGCAGCAGGTTAGTAGTGCACAGGTTAGTAGTGTACAGGTTAGTAGTGTACAGGTTAGTAGTGTACAGGTTAGTAGTGCACAGGTTAGTACAGGTAAGTAGTGCACAGGTTAGTAGTGTACAGGTTAGTACGTAGCACAGGTTAGTAGTGTACAGGTTAGTAGTACACAGGTAAGTAGTGCACAGGTTAGACTGCACAGGTTAGTAGTGTACAGGTTAGTAGTGCACAGGTTAGTAGTGTACAGGTTAGTAGAGCACAGGTTAGTAGAGCACAGGTTAGTAGTGCACAGGTTAGTAGTGTACAGGTTAGTAGAGCACAGGTTAGTAGTGCACAGGTTAAGTAGTGCACAGGTTAGTACTGCACAGGTTAGTAGTGTACAGGTTAGCAGTGCACAGGTTAGTAGTGCACAGGTTAGTAGTGTACAGGTTAGTAGAGCACAGGTTAGTAGTGCACAGGTTAGTAGAGCACAGGTTAGTAGAGCACAGGTTAGTAGTGTACAGGTTCAGTACTACACAGGTAAGTAGTGCACAGGTTAGTACTGCACAGGTTAGTAGTGTACAGGTTAGTAGTGCACAGGTTAGTAGTGTACAGGTTAGTAGAGCACAGGTTAGTAGAGCACAGGTTAGTAGTGCACAGGTTAGTACTGCACAGGTTAGTAGTGCACAGGTTAGTACTGCACAGGTTAGTAGTGCACAGGTTCAGTAGTGTACAGGTTAGTACTGCACAGGTTAGTAGTGCACAGGTTACATACTGCACAGGTTAGTAGTGCACAGGTTAGTAGTGTACAGGTTAGTACTGCACAGGTTAGTAGTGCACAGGTTAGTACTGCACAGGTTAAGTAGAGCACAGGTTATACTGGCAGGTTAGTAGTGCACAGGTTAGTAGTGTACAGGTTAGTAGTGCACAGGTTAGTAGGTGCACAGGTAGATATATTCAGGTAGAAGTTCAGGGTTAAACAATGAGGCCAGACGGTGTGAACTGGGTGTGCTGGTCTTCATGGTGACTGTTGTGATTGCGTGCAGGTGCTGCTGATCAGTAATCAGGTGATTAGGAATGTGTCTGGGAATCTAGTGCCGAGGGCGGGACATGTGTGGCTGATTCTGTGACAACTGTAATTTTAAATGTGTTTATTTAATTATTCACATTTCAATTTTAAAATACACATTTATTTTAATAGTGCTTTTCACAATACAAATCATTTAAAAGCAGATTTACAGAAAATGCAAGAGTCCATTTACAGTTTACAGCGATCTGTTATCAGAGGAGACAAAGTTATGCATTTCAGAAATGTACATTCACAGTTAGCTCAAAATGTATTCATTTAAAAAAATGTAAAGACAGAAACAAAACTATTTTAAAACTATTTATTTATTTAAGTAATTTTTGTTGTTTGCGTAATTAATAGTATTTTAGTTAAAATAAATACATTTCATTAAACAATATTTAAAATACATTTCATTTATTTAAGTAATTTGATTTTAAAAGTATACTTTATAGCATCTGACTCCATAACTATTTCAATTAATCTTTTTAATTATTTATTACTTTTAAAAATTGTTATTTATAATTATTTTTTAAAATACATAATTTAATTATATCAACATATGTGAACACAAAAGATGATATTTTAAAGAATTTAGGAACCACTCAACATAGACAAGTGTTTTTTATTTATGGAAGTCAATCATCATCGGTTTGATTTCATTCTTTAAAATATCATCCTCTGTGTTCAACAAAAGAAAGAAACAATATGAGGGCGAATAAGTGACAGAATTTTATTTCTGAGTGACTGTCCCTTTAAATAGAGACAGACATCCACAATGAAGTTTCTTTTGAGGTTTTTTTATTGAGAATGAGTTTTGTTGTTCATTTAGCAATCATAAATAGCTTATGCAAAAACAGTACAACTGCTGACGAAGTTGATATGAGAGCACATTTGCAGGAATTATTAATGTACACCTTCAGACGTAAAATTCCTTCATTACACAAGAGTCACAAAGAGCATCAGGTCAGTGTTTCAGGAGGAACTTTTGATCGAGAATCAGAAGACCTTGATAAATACACAAACAGTAGATCAACACTGTACAAACATCAGATCAGGCACATGGTCAGAGTGTCAGCATATTTACACGAGGTGATCACATTCAGGGATGTAATGAAACAGAAAGCAGCTTCAGTGTTTGAGAGCCTGCATTAAGCTTATGAGAGTATAAGGCACACGGCGGCTCTTATCGCACTCGCTATATTTGGAAGCACAAATATGTTATCAGCTTTTGAGTTTTAAAGGACAAACTCACACAGACGTTTGAGAACACAGATGAACATGATAGAGGTGAGACTCTGGATACACACGTTCACACCAAGGACGATCACTAGAAAGGTTTAGTTCGAATAATCGTTCTCCATATACATATAACGAATACGGATACGAGGTCCGGCATCGTTGGTACTCACTTTTAGAACGATTTTTTTCCAGCTGTCAAACGATTAAACACTGACAGCCAATCAGAATCCACTCGAATTTACAGAATTCGTGCATTTAAAATGGAAGACGGCATTATAGAGGAGGAAATCGTGGTTTGTGTTGTTTTCATTCCACTACTGCTAGTTAAAGACGTGACAGATTCAAACAGGTCACTTTCACTAACCGCAGCACGGGCTTAGAGAATAAAAACACCAGTATCGTTCTCATTATCGCTGGTGTGGACACATTATAAGATACAAACAGGAATGGTTATAAAACAGTTTAATCAGGAATATTTCTGATCTCCATAAGTATTAAAGTGTTGAAATGCTGTGTAATAAGGGTTATGACTGTTTCCGTGTCTCTTGAATGTCGTCTAGTTTGAAACCGCTCTCTCGACTTTGTGTTTTAGAGATATTAACATATTTCAACACAGATCAATATTTCATGTCTACTTATTTACTGATGTGGCGAGTGTTCGTGAATAAGCGGATAATGTACATCCAGCCGATTGTTTTCTCAGACTAAACCCCTTCAGGTGTGTGTGTGATCTCAGAATAAACCTCTTCAGGATGTGTGTGTGTGTAACCCTGTTGGGTTTATTCTGATATAGCAACCGTCTGGATGTCCATGATCTCGTACTTCTAGTTATGGTTGTTGGTGTGAACGGCCTCCATGATGGTTGAGTTCTTCAACACCAGAACTCACACACATCTTTCAAATATTTGGCATCGTGAGGATCCATAGGATCGCTGCGGGTCACGGCTCGGGCCGGATCACGAGGCGTATCCGGGTTGTGGTGAGAACTCGTAGCAGACAGCGCTTGTGCTTCATGGTCAGCCCGTATTCTGGTGTCATGTCCAGCATTTCTCCCGGCATCCCACTGAACTTTAACCTCTGGAGAAGGATGGCCAGGAACAGGAAGACTTCGGCCCGCCCGATGGACTCTCCGATGCAGCGCCGTTTGCCCAGGCCGAACACCAGGACCTTCTCTCCTTCCGTCTTGTTGAGCTCCGTCCCGTCGGCGCTGAGGAAGCGGTCAGGGTTGAAGCACGACGGATCTTTCCACAGTTCCCTGCAAGAACAGACAGAAGCGTCACTGCGGTCCCACTGCAAACACACACGCGTTTGACACTCGCCGCTCTTTGCTCATTTGGGTTTTTGTTTCTTCATGGGAATGGTACAAAACACACACACAAAGTCATGGACATCTGAACAGGTAAAATGGGCCTGTTAACAACAGTCACGCTTGTGCTCCTCGCGGCGCATTGGAAATGAATGAGTTTCCTCTAGTGGAAGCGTTTGGAACTGCAGCCGAACACACACTCACTGAAATCTTTTGAGATATCCGCATAAAATTTGGAACACAACTTATTTAGATTTTACTCACAGTTTAAGAGTAAAACATGTTGTTTGAAATAGTAAAACAAACATTTGAAATAGTATTTTTCACATTTTTCATAACAAACGTAAAATTCTGTTCACTTTTTAAAACTGTGTTCACTTCAGCAATCATCTGCCGAGTGTCGCGTTTCAGAAGAGATCAAACTTCAATAATATTTAATTACAAATTACAGTTTCACGTCTATGCTCAGAAAGTGTATAAATGGATTATAAATTCAGCGTAAATATAACTTTGTACCATAAAATCCCCTAAAAATACAAAATATTAAATAAAATCATTAATCAAACTAAAATATTCGTAAAAATAAATTTTGCTCATTTTTGACCGACACAAAGAGCACTGAGAGGGTTAAACGTGTGGTGTTTTACACTGCCTTTGTTTCCTTATTTATTTATAAGTCGCCCTGTGGTATAAATCCAGCGTTTAATATTGTTTATGTGTGTATGTGGTCTTTTTAATACACTTTATACGCACACCAAAACACGGCGTGAAATTTTTCTGACGTCACAATCATTGTACCATAGTATCGCCATTTATTATATAATACCAGCTATATAAATAAATGTGTATTGTTTGCTTATTTTTAATCTGACTTAAATATAAATTTGAATCAGTATTTTTGTTAAACCCACATCAGTGCAGTGATAAACTCATGATGATAAACTCACGTGGTTGTGGTTGACTTGCCACTGGTTGATAAACACACAGGTGTCTCTGGGAATGAAGTATCCGTTGAGCGACGTGTCTTCTAACGTACTGAAAGAGAAGAACACAGCGGGTTAACTGGAGTCGCGCGTGTGCTCTGGTTCGATCATGGTGTCGTCTGAAACTCACCAGTGAGGAATGGTGAACGGGAGGAAGGAAGGAGTGCCGGAAGATCTCCAGGATAAAGGCCTCGAGAAGCGGCAGGTCCGTTCGGTCTGACAAGCGCGCGCGTACGATCCATTCGATCTTCTCTTCTAGAGAACATTTAATGCCATTTGTCAGATCAGATGTCGGTTATGTTTAACGGTGGACCTTTCTCTACAAATCATGCTTCAATATGAATTCACGTGAATCGCCACCTTGTAAAAAACAGTTGCATTTCAATGCAATAGAGTTTAACTGCAATATCTCTCCATGTAAACAGACTCACTCAGTTCTCTCTGCAGGCGCTCCTGGATCTCGGGATAGGCCACTGAGATAGACGACAGCCCAGGACAGAGCCGTGCTGATGGTGTTCGAAGCCTGCCACACACACACACACACACACACACACACACGCTTTAGTGTCGTTCATGCACCCGTCTGAACATTCTGGCCAGATACCGAGAACCGATAATTCGCTATATTTGAAGGCCGATAATCCGATATATATATTGGCCAATAAATCTAAATACACATTTTTATTTAATTTTTTAAAGCCTGATTACAAAAAAATAAATAAATTCATTGACACATGAACATTCTGGCCGATACTCGATAATTTGTTATATTTGAAATCTGAAATACAAATTTTTATATAATTTTTTTTAAAGCCTTATTACAAAAGAAATGTCATCCATGTACTCACGTCAACATTCTGGCTGATACCGATAACAGATGTCTATTTATATTTGAAAGCCGATAACCGATAAATACTCTGATAAATCTACATTCAAATTTTTATATAATTTTGAAAGCCTGATTACAAAAAAATAAAGTCATGCATGCAAACATTCTGGCCGATAACCGATATTTATTGGCTGATAAATCTAAATCTCATATTTTTATATAATTTTTAAAATCCTAACTACAAAAAAGCAATTCATGCACACATGAACATTCTGGCTCAAATCCTAAAACTCGATAATTATTTGCATTTGAAAACCGACAGATATTGACCGTATAAATCAGAATCCAAATTTTTATATTATTTTTGAAAGCCTGATTACAAAAACATAAGTCTCATCATTAAAAGCCACGTCCCAAACACACACTAACACCGTTCTCATTATAATTGCAAATAGCCGATATTACACATTGCACTTAATGTATTTTCCTTTTTGAAGTGACTTTAATCATTTCAATTCAAAGCCATCATGATAAACATTGCGCACCTGAAGAGCTCAGCTGGAGGGAACAATACATGAATGATCTGCTTTGATTCTATCGGCCAAATATATGAGTTTCACACGAACATCTCTCGACTGGTGCCGATATCTCCTGAACCCAGAACTCATCGGCCCCAAGAGGTCATTGATCAACTTTCGACGATCTTCTCGTCGGACACTTGAACGTTGGAGTCTCTCGTCCAGCTTGCGGTCCTCGCAGTGGTCGATGAGCGAGTCGGTGATGTCACGGATGTTGTCCTGAAACACGGCGCATGATTGAGCCACACGGCCAACTTTTTAAAACCAAATGAACATTGATCTGAAGAATGACACTGTCTTTCTGAAAAACTGAGCGCTCACCTTGTCGAACGTGTCGTAATGATCCGAGACGATCTTCTGGATGAACTTGTTGAAGCGAGCGTTAATGGCGAGGAATTTCTCTCATGGCATGCGCTGGGAAAGATGCGCAGGAACGGATGAAATCCGCAGGATTCCCGCCTCGACGATCTTCCCGAACTCGTCGCTCAGGTTCACCAAACCCACCAGATCGTCGTCGTCGTGGCTGTCAGCGGCGGCCGAAGCAGATCCCGCAGATCACGTTAGCCACGGACACCACGATGTGCCGGAACGGGTCCGAAGCTCCGTCGGACTGCATGACGCTGTGGAGCCTCTGGATCAGATACAGTCCCTCTTTGCTGATGTGTTCCTCCAAAGCGCAGGATACTCGGAGCTCTCGCCCTGGACCGTGGAGAAGGTCCTCAGCGCGCTAAGAGCTAGCTTGCGCCGCGCACGCCACACTCCCACCTGATCTGTGCTGAAGGCCAAACTCTTCCCGTCGCTGATGAACCTGGTGCTGTAGAGGTCGGGACGCCCGGAGAACTCGTCGCCCTGTTTGAGGAGCGCCTGTCGGATCACCTCCGTTCCCGCTGAGCACCACCACGGGACGCGTGCCGATCTGGGATCTGGAAGACCGGCCCGTAACACTTGCTCATGGCGGTCAGGCTCAGGTGCGGGTTGCTTCCCACCTCCAGAACGTTCCCGATGATGGGAAGAGGCTGGGTCCGGGAAGCTTCAGGAGCCCGTCGGAATCTCTGGTGCGCATGAGGCGCATTAGCAGATACACGACACATATGGTGATGATGGCCACGAGGCTCTCGGACACGGAGATCGGGCCCAGGAGCGGGACAACCGTTAGAGGCATCGCTGAGCGGGTTACCTGCAGCGGCAAAACAGGAGAGATCAAAACCACTGACGGAGAAGAGAGAGGGAAATAATGTAGGGATACTAAACAAAAAGCCATTGCATGAGGGGTTTTAGTTCATGCATGCAAATAACTGATATATTGGTGCAGTTTAACCAATGCATATTGTTTGGTTATTTTTGTAAAATATCTATTAATGATAAACTAAACTTGGAAGTGATTTGCCTCAAGGTCAGCACACATCTGAGACCACACCCACACACACACAACACACCACACACCCACCCACCCCACCCAGAGGCATTGCCTGAACGAGTTACCTGCGCAGAACAAGACAGAGAACAATACGGCAGACTGAGATGCAGAGAAATAAAGTAAAGATGTGTCTTTCTGCAAAATTGCATGAGGTTTATTAGTTCGTTATAAACTAACTGATATATTTGTGCAGTTTAATCAATGCATGTTTTTTGGTTATTTGCATTTCGCAAAATCCATTAATGATAAACTACACATGATGTGATTTGCCTCAAGGTCAGCAAATATCTCAGACACACACACACACACACCTTTCAACTTTCAGCAAATGCCCTATAATACACACTGATTCATGCAGTGCACAACTTTCTGAACAAAAGAAACAGGCAAGAGTCAATGAATACATACATATATATAATACAATTAAGTTTATATTTCAAATATAAAAATTCTATAATAATAAAAAGCATTTTGACTATGCACACCAGTTCGGTGAACAAACTGTACAATATTGTGTAAAACAAGTAAGAATAAACTAGAAAGAATTCATAGTTTGCAGTAAAAACTATAAAATGACATCTATGATCTAATATTCTCTGAATGAAGAAGGCTTCGACAGCTGACTTACACAGAGTGATCTGACGAATATTCCCTTGTCTCTTTTCTTCTGAAGGTGTGTATCCAGAGTCAATCTGTGTGTGTTCAAGAGTCCTGCGCGAGGAGATTTATACAGGACAGCGCGTCGCGATTGGCTGAGCGCTCGCGTGACGTCATGATCTGTGAATGAGAATCTGTGATTTGAGATTTATTACTGATCATCGCTCAGCGCAACATTAATGAGTTATTAATGAGACTGAGATCTCTTGCCACTCCACAAAAATATATATATATATAATTCAACACGAAAACTTAAACATAATGAACAATTAACATAATGATCGGAATTCAACAGATATAACATATCTCTTATATATTTTTTAAAACTCCATTTAATCAATAAATTATTCAATCAATCAATAATGTGAAACTATAAAATACCCTATATGAATATGAATAAGTTAAGGTAATTGGGTTATGTATTTCAGTTATGTATTTCAGAAATCTACATATACAAATCACAGTTTAGAAACAATGAGCTCATCGAAGTGATGAGTAGGCTACTTAACAAATGAATATAGAAAATTGTCGCATTGGTGCATGTTGATTCAGAGCTTGCTTCATCAATCAATGCATAGACCGATAAATAAATGCACAATGCAGATTATAGATTATACTCATATAAATCTGGAAAACACACAGACAGGCGTAATGCATGTAAATAGAAAAAAAGGAAAGAATGAAATACGCTTCTTTCTGTTCTTTGATCTGATCTTAATGGTAAAAATTAGCGCCATAAATAAGTTTGACAGTTTCAGCAATTAAAGGACTAAATAAATAGTTTATTGCACCACATCTGATGATTGCCGAAGAGACACGGTCGCGCATTGATCTGCGGGTTCATGTTCCGCCTGGCACGCGCTCGGAACTCATTAAGCAACAGGTAAAGCATCGCGTGCAAAGGTGTGTGTGTTTCAGAGCCCCTGCACTACAGCTCTAGCGTGCAAAGGTGTGTGTGTGTTTTCAGAACCCCTGCACTACATTTTCACAGTTCTCGCTCGCTGTGTCAACAGGAAAAGCCGCCAGAATGGAGAAACAGCGTGTGACCCTCGAAGATCTGCTGTAAATCAGAGTCTCTGAGTTCTGTGGTTGGTTTCCTTTGGAAGAGCTCGCGACCTCAGACTGTTATCGTGATTTGAAGCACGCTCAGATAAACAGCATCGCGTGCGTGCACCTGTGGCGCGCGGTTAAACATTGCCCGCGTTGCGTGAGAGCGCGAGAGCGCGTGCGCGAGGATGCTGGAGGGGCAAACGAGTTCAGTTCTTCATGAGTTCAGTTTCTTCTCCATAAACTGCATCTACAGATCATTCATCTGTCTCGATTCTGTAATGTCATGCACGCGCAGTGATTTACCTGTGGTTTCAGCAGTGCACGCGCTTGGTTTCAGTCGTTTCTTTCGATTCTTTACTTTAGAAATCAACTCGCTGAATGAGACTGAGGTGTTCTGCGCCACTGATCTTCTTCAGAGGGTTGGTATGTTCCGCTGATTAAAGATCATGTCGATGAAAGGATCTGGTGAGAGTGAACGTCCCTCTAATGTCCTAAAACATATGCACGATTTTTTTTTTGCGTGTTATATATTAGGCCTATATTATATTATAGCACTATTATGCACTATTATTTTTGTTAATATAATTGATATATTTTTAATGTTTTTTATTTACAATGATGACAAATAACCATCACTAGTAAATTGACACGAATAGGCTACTACTGTGTGCGTGTGTGTGGCCCGTTGTTCAGCTCGGTCAGTCACGCGAAGGCTCTTGTCTTCAGGCTTTCTGCGGTGAATGGATCGCTCAGCTCGACTCACGCAAACTCACGCAAACTCCGGTTAATCCTTTCACTCGACTGACCGTAATCCGGCTTCCTCGCGTGTGAACCGCGAGTTCAGGAGCTGATAAATGACACACAGTCCTCATGAATCACGGAAGGACAGTTTGGACAATGAAGTCACACTCGACATGCATGAATGTTATTATAACTGATGATCTAATTAGACCAAATGAATGCAAGTGTCATTACCACGAGGAAATGCAGAACGATCACATATATATCTATCTATCTAGAAATAATTCACCATGTTTTCACAACTATAAACATAATCTTGTATAAGACAAACAATCTGACCTGAAACTTCCACGTCAAACTCAAATAATTCACAAACTTTGGCCCTTACTCAGATTCAGGACTGATTTGCAGGTTAAGGTCAGTAAACAACATAAATGAAGGAGTGCAAATACAGTTAAATACAATGATTAATATGTTAATATCAATTAAAATAATTGGCTAAAATTAAATTTGACAGTCATTTGTTTTAAGGTGTAGAACATGTGCTGCAGTTTACTGTAATTATACAGTAAGGTCTCTCTCTCGCTCTCTCTGGTGTGTTTGTGTTTGCTGAATTAAATCGTGGTAAACCTGTGTAAAAGGTATATTTTACTTTTGTGTAGAGTTTTGCAGAAATCATTGAAATTGTGTAAAAAAGCAAGTAAAATGATTTCAACTTTTAGAGAAATGTGTGTTTGTTTGAGAACTGATTGAATGTTTGAGCGTGTGCTGTTCACAATCAGGAGGACTGTAATAAATGCCATGATCCTCAACACAACCCACCCCGACTGCACACTTGCAATCTACCAGCGCCTACAGTGTTTTCCAGAAATCTCCCAGCGAGAGGTTGAGAAGATCCTCAAAAGGATGAAACACACCACCTGTGCCCTCGACCCCTTTACTGCTGTAGTCAAAGCGAACACCCCTGTCCTCTGATTACTATTGTAATAAATCACTCCCTCCAGGCTGGCAATGTTGCATCTGCCCTTAAAACCACCATAATAAGATCACCTCTCAAAAAAAAAACCCTTGATCCAGATACACTTACAGGCCCATTTCCAATCTCCCATTCCTCTAGCACAGAAGCACAGAAACAGCCCTGGTTAGAGTCACGAATGACCTACGAATGGTAGCTGATGCTGGCTCACCTTCTCTCCTCACGTCTGCTGCTTTTGACACTGTGGATCATGGCATCTTCTCGACCGGCTACATCAAACCACTGGACCCACTGACACTGCTCTGGTTTAAATCATACCTTACTGACCGAACAGAGGATCGGTCCCGGCAACACACACTCACCTGCGGAGTACCCCAGGGGTCAGTCCTTGGCCCCATCCTCTTCATCATTTACATCCTCCCCCTCGGCCATGGAGTCTCATTTCACTGTCATGCTGATGACACACAACTGTCATGAAATCTGACTCACACGCACTTCACCAACATCATCATCGTCTTCAACACTCACCGCCTGTCTGGACGAGATGAAGGTGTGGATGAAACATAATTGTCTCTAATTGGGTTCTGTCAGCCCTGCATTGGCTGCCCATTAAACATCGTATACATTTTTAAATATTGCTGATTTCTTATAAAGCACTGAATGGTTTATCTCCAGTACTTGAGCGAGCTCTTAACGCATTATAGTCCTTCACGTCTAAATCGACTGCAGGCGGGAGATCCTTTTCAGCACCAAAACTCTGGAACAATGGGAAAACATGTATATCAGTAAACTGGAAATCAACTCATTCTCCATCAAGAAAACAATGGATCAATGAACTCATTTCATATTGCACCACTGAGAAAATTAGGAAATCACTGAAAACTTTTGGAATTTTTTTTTTTTTGGAGCATTTACCTTCCCTTATTGCAAATGAATAGCAATAACATTAATTACATTTTAGATGTTATATGATTAGTGCAGTGAAAATAAGTGAGGTCTCGAACTGCGTGTTTTTTTTCTGGAGGTGGGGGGGGGTTGTTATGTCGTCTGATTTTGTCAAAGAAAAATGTCAATTGTTATGTATATATGTTTTGTTTAATGTAGCATAACTGAAAATAAAACTATATAAAAAAAACTCTGGGAACAATCTTCCTAACATTGTCCGGGAAGCAGACACACTGTCAGTGCAAAGCTGGACTAAAACACACACATCTCTCTGGCCTAGCATACACACAACACACTATAGACTTCTATTATTCAAATCAGTTAAATGATTATCAGGCTGAATAGATTAAATCAGCTCTAACCCGGGCCTGTACCTGCGCCTGCACACGTCCACATCACATCCCTGCAGCGCAGCCTCATCAACACCTCAACAAACTCAAACTGGATAAATACTGTGACTGTTCTAGATCCAATCTGACCTCTGACCTGTAACGCCTGGATCATTATTCACTCACTGTTGGCGACTGAGTCTGGGTTCTCACGAGGGTTTTTCTCCATTCTGTCCCTGACTAGAGTTTCGTGTTTCTTGCCACTGTCGCTGCTTACGGGGACATTTAATATTCATCAATATTATTGATCTGCCTTACTCTAGGTGGATGTTGACGCAATTTTCTTCTAGAAACTGCTTTGATACAATCAGTGTTATAAAAAGCGCTATATAAATAAAGGTGATTTGAGTTGATAATGATGGCATTGATGAAGATGATGATGATGATGATGAAGCACTGAAGAGTCGCGTGAGTGTGAGAGTCAAAGGTCCCACTAACAGAGCGAGTTCATTCGCCTCCAGCACTAAAACTCAAAGGAATCTCAGAAGATGAAAGTCAAAGGAGTGAAACCGTTCAACCTTCATCACGCAACAGCAGAACACCTGCCTCACCTTTACATGTGTGTGTGTGTGTGTGTGTTTGCTGCCCTGTATAGAGCGAGAGGTTTTGAAGTGTCATGTTTTAATGGGAAAACGAGCTGCCGACACGCAATCTGTGTGAAGACCTGAAACACTGATCTTCACACACCTGAAACTGCAGTCCTGTAATCAGCTGCTGCTCCACACACACACACACACACACACACACACACCACATCACTGTCTCACTGTAAAAAAAACAGATAAATTTACAGTAAAAATAATGGCAGCTGTGGTTGCCAGAAATTTACCGTAAAAAAACAGTAATGTTTTACACTGACAACCACCAATCACAGTGGAGGAGAGAGATCCCAGATGTACCCGATTATTCCAACAAAAACACATCGAATGTGAAGTGTCACGCAGGGAATTGTGAGTGTGTGTTACATAAAACAAAACAAACACCAGTGTGTGTGTTTTTCAGTGTAATGACCTTCAGCACAGAACACACAGACAGTGAAAAACACACAAGTCCTCGGCCGATCTCTGACACACCGGATCATGAGGTTTTAATAACTCTAGTAGAGACTGAACTCACAAAGGGCTATTTCTGTTATATGTTATTTTTGAGCATTATTAGAAACGTTTCACTGTAAAGATTTTAATAAAATTCTATTTTGTTTGCATGAATAAAATTCCCAGGAAATCACTAAGTTCATTAGGTATATTTCATTACTTTCACAGCTTTAAAAACTCAAAATATACTCCATTTATCAATTGAATAATAACTGAATAAATTAGAGTGAGGTGTGGATCCACTGCAGCTCCACAAACACGACTGACAGTATTGATGATCAAACTCGTCAGAATGAAGGTTTATGAATGAAAACACTCGCAGATGCAGATCATCGCCGCGGGGGTCAATAAAGTTCATTCATATTTCTGTCACGCGCGTGACCCGAGACACAAAGCGCGAGCGTGAGAAGGAAAGGTGAGCGGTGAAGATCAAAGGGTTCCAGCTCACGCACACGCATGCGCAACTGTATCACCTTCTGTTCTCTGGCGGCTCGGTGAGCGCGCGCACGCGGATTAACAATAGTTGCGTGCGGTAGCCCGAGGGTCGCGCGCACGGCTTCTGCTGAGTCAGGCAGAAACACACGGGACACGCGCACGCGCCGCAGATCTGTGACCGCTTGACACGCAGATCACATTCACACCTATAACTTATGGTATTATTTTCAACTTCATTTGTATATTTAAATGTTGTAACTGGCCAGAGTTTTTACAAACATTTGTAAAGCTCACTTAATCAGTGCTGTGTGATACAATTATTAGGCTAAAAGTAAAAAAAAATCCTTTTATTTGAGCACAAACTGTATAGGCCTACCATATATATATATATATATATATGTGTATATGTGCACATATACATATATATATATATATATATATATATATATATATATATATATATATATATATATATACTGACTGTTTAATAATTCAACAAAAATCTAATATTTAAAATACTTTGCATTGTAGTTGCAGCTATACAAATCTGAACCCAAAACTATTTTAGTTTACTATTTAGTTTACTATTTTAGAATAGTAAACAATTCTAATATTTATTTTGATTATTGTCAACAAACAAGTATTCATTACTTCAATAGGCTCACTGTTTCTGCCTTAAATTATTACTGTTTAAATTAATAAGATGTTTTCTAACTGTGATTTGTATGTACATTTCTGAAATGCATAATATCAGTCTTCTCTGATAACAGATCACTGTAAACTGTAAATATGGACTCGTGCATTTTCTGTAAATCTGTTGTAAGTATTGTGAAAGAGCGCTATACAAATAAATATAAATTGAATTAATTTTATCATCCGGTTATTCACTTCTGGGATCGTCACTATACCGTCTAAATATAGACACACATTATGGACTACAGCTCACTTTTATTTAAATTTTTTTGCAAAAAGCTTTGTGCGCGTGCACGTCCCCTAAAAAGCGGTCCCGTCAGGTGCAGCGGAGTTCATGCGCGCGCTCGGACCCTGATCATCGCGTGCAGACGCTGTTTGCTCGAGCTGTGCCAGGGGTCAGAGTGTGTGTGTGTGTGTGTGTGAGCTGGACACTCACTCGTTGGTCAGAACAGTCACTGCATGCACGCTACTGTTGAGTAAATATCAGATTGGCGCGAGTTTCACAGGATTGTTTCTGTCCTCAGTGTCGCCGGTCGGAATGTGTGTGTGTGTGTGTGTGTGCTGATCTAATGAGAATGATATTTTTAGACTCAACTATTCTTATTGTGCATGAGGTCATTATGTCGAGGGACACAATACTGGTGTGTGTGTGTGTGGCGTTTAAAGGACAAGCTCAAAAAACTAAAACTCAGCAATTCCACTCGAGGAAAAATGTGAAAGAATTACATGCAAACGATTCTGTCACAAACACATGCTAACACTTTACATTAAAGTTCATTAGTTAACATGCATTAACTAACAATGAGTAATACATTTCTTACTGGATTTATAAACCTTTGTTAATGTTAGTTAATAATAATCCAGCTGTTTATTGTGTGTTCATGTTAGTTCACAGTAACTAATGTTAACTGATACTGAAGTTCAACCTTTGAATGTTTAAATTGATATTAACTGATTAATAAATGCTGCACAAGTATAGTTCAGTCTTAGTTGAGTCCTGATTCCACTTTACATGTTTAATATCACCTGAAAGTAAAGGTTGTTTATTGGTATCATTTGTTCCATGAAGAACTAACAAGCGTGGAATCTTCTCTTTATAATGAAACGAGTACACACACTCAGCAAATGTTCTTTACTAAGAAAAACAGTTTTTAGAGAATTTGATTTGAATTTATGTTCATGTCCATATTTCCCATGAATAAAAGCGGTTCAGAAGCGTTGTGAAATGCTTCAGTGTATTGAGTGTGTGTGTGTGTGTGTTTCCTGTCTCGGCTCAGAGGATTGATAAACAATGAACAGTTGTAATAACTCAGACGTGTCGTTTGGGAGCATAATTATAGTTTCTGCAGGATTGTGTCGAGATCATAGTAAAATAAATAAGCACTAATCCTAGATAAACTGTTTATATTTGTCATGCCAAATCACTGGAGTCGTCTCTCACGAAGGCCGTGTTCCTCGAGCGAGGATGAGGAGAGACTGGAGACGGGAAATGGAGGATGTAATATTATTAGATATAGTAATAAGTTTATTAGTGTTTAAAGCGAGACACTACAGTACACACACTGGCTTCATCAACGCTCAAGTGTTCTCACACACACACATTTAACTGTGTGTTTTATTGCTCTTGATCTATTAGCGCCTGTAGATTTCAGTCTCAGTCTTTGAGTCACAGATCTCCACTTCTGCAGCTTTACACACTCTTATTCATATCTAGATTCTTCATTATCTAATTTATACAATATTTCATTCCTACAAACACGTTTTCCGTCAGTATTTCCTCTTTTACATCCAGAATTACACTCTTTATACGAGTAAATAAAATCACTGAAATAACTTGAATTATGAATCCGACTTTATTCAATGTTCTGATTTCTGTCCTTGAAATGTATGCAAATTAGTGCATATTTAATTAGGCGCAGGACGCAGACGGGTAAAGAGAGAATAGAACACATCCGGAGCGAGAGAACAGGAGATGGAGGGATTTTACCATTAAAACAGGATAGTGTGTGGTGTGTGTGTGTGTGTGTGTAAACTGCTGTCACTGCAGGCGAGTGTCGTTCCACCCTCTCTCACACACACACACACACACACTCTAAACACTGAGGCTGCTTCTACATGCCTGTTTTGCTCTGATACAGACACCATTTTCAGCTGTATGAGTTGTAGATTACAGTTTTATCTTCATTCGTGACGTGAGCTGTAACGAGACCTTTCTTTATTTTGAGCTGATAATATGTGAGAAAAGGTTTGTTTGTCGACTTCTGAAGTTTGTTCCAGGCCAACACTGGCCATTTATTTAAGAAGGAAAGAAAGTTGAAGAAAATATAAACATTGAATACAGTAGCCTTGTGAAAGCAAGAGTTATGGTTGATTTCTGCATTATAAGTCTCGATGATGATGTGTGTGTGTGTGTGTGTGTGTGTGTGTGTGCTGGACGAGGCAGGGAAATTATTTTTATGTGTATTTGTGAGTTTGTTCTTATACTGAGGTGTGAGAGTAAGAGATTGTGTGTGTGTGTGTGTGTGTGTGTGTGAGAGAGAGAGAGAGAGATTGTGTGTGTGTGTGAGTATGTGTGAGTGTGTGTGTGTGTGTGTGTGTGTGTGTGTGTGTGAGAGGAGAGAGAGAGAGAGAGAGAGAGAGAAGAGATTGTGTGTGTGTGTGTGTGTGAGAGTAAGAGTGTTTGCTGAATACATTTGTTTGTAATAAAAGTCTTGTTAAATTTTAAATTCACACGCAATCTCTCTCTCTCTCTATCACACACACACACACACACACACACACACACACACACACACACACACACACACACACACACACACACACACACACATATCTCTCTCACACACACACACGCAACTCCATCATCTCTCTCTCTCTCTATCACACACACACACACACACACACAATCTCTCTCTCTCACACACACACGCAATCTCTCACTTTCTCTCTCTCTCTCTCTCATCACACACACACACACACAATCTCTCTCTCACACACACACACACAATCTCTCACTTTTTCTCTCTCTCTCTCACACACAAAAAATCTCTCTCTCACACACACACACACACACACACACACACACACAGTCTCTCTCTCACAAGTCAAGTATATTTATATAGCTCTTTTCAGAATATAGATTGCATCAAAGCAGCTTCACAGTATCTAAACATAATCACAGTGTTTGTTTCTCAGTGGAGAACATCCTCGTTTGTTAGAGCTGATCAAGGGCATCACTGATTGGTTTATTAATTTGAATATCCCCACTATCTGATATTTGCACTCACACTCGAAGTCTACTCTAACTCATGTCGAAGTTATCAAAGCCGTGACCTCCTGCAGGACGGATGTAAACCGCAGCTTGTGGAGGTTATCCGAGGCCATGAGAGCATCACGTGTGTGTAACTCGTAGTTTTTATAGTGTCGTCGCCTGTCAGCGCCTCATCCAGAAATGTGCCGTCAGCTCCATCGGCCCGTCAATCAAACTCTAACTGCTGATTCCACTTTGACTCGCTTCCAACACGAAATAGAGAAACAGCCAACTGCCAATAAAGCTCGTCTTTAATTATCAACATAAAGATGATGGCCGTGAGCTTCTGTGGAGCCGCCGAGGGCCTTCGGTCTCCAGAACCCAGCAGATGAAACCTGTCTGAGGTCTTCATCACAACGACTCCACAGACACACCATCATTTATTATTTCATGCGTGTAAAAGAAACAAAAAACCCTACATGAATGGAGGAAATTATGTTTAATGAGCTTATAATTGAGAAGCAGAGCTGAAATATTAATATAGCTCATAGTTATTTCAACAAACACCTTAAATGGGATAATGCGAGAAAACTCAGTCATCGTCTACTCTCCGCCCGCGTGACGTCTCAAACACGCGTGGGACAGATAGTCAGGATAATTTAAAGACTTTGTTGTAAATATGAATATTCATTGTGTGTCTCTGATATTCACAGAAGAGCTCGAGTGCCATTGAAGCCCTGACTGGGTGTGGTTAGAAAGTCACTTCCTCTCGTCAAACTTTATTGGCACGACATGTTCCTCTATCAGCTAATGTAAAGAAAGCCAAATGACTAAAAGCACAGGAATGCATCGCAATACATAATAAACACATGTGAGCCCTATATAGTGCACACGAGCTCCTGGAGCTGTTTATTCAGGGACCGATAGAACTGAATGTACAATGAAGCAATAGTAAGGAGTGTGTCACGCATGTTCACACACACACACACACACACACACACACACACACACACACACACACAAGAAAAAAATCTCTGCATCTTTCACTACAGCTGTTCCAGTTTAAATGATATTTGGGACCTTTCCTGCAGTGTGTAATAAAGCGGAACGTAAAAGATTAAAGTTCAGATAAATAAAGATTCTGAACTGAAACGAGTCGTCAGTAATTCGAGTCTCACTTCCTGCTGATCCTGCGTAGGTTTGTGACTAATTAGCATAATGCCAGCCAGTGGTGTTGATTGGCTGAGCAGCGTCTCTTAGCCCCGCCCTCAAACACTGTAGTGTATCTGAGACTGGAAGAGTTGGGCTCGTGTTGTTCGTGTCGAGAAAGACGCTGTTCTCTGAGATTGAGACGGTAAAACCCACGCCATCGTTACTGTTCGTATCACTGTGATTCAGATATGATAATGAGCGTTTGCGTTCTGACCAATCACAGCAGAGCGGCTCTCAGAGAGGCGGGGCTTAGAGAGACTGAGTTCTTGATGGAAGCGTTTCAGACACTGAGAGGAAGAGCTGAAGCTGCAGTGGAGATTATGAGGACATTAGTGTGTGTTTGACCTTGGATGTGTGTGAACCTGTTGTAGGAGACACTGAAATTTGAATAACAGTGCACTTTAAATGATTTACTTGCATTATAATTATCTTAATATCTTATAAAAGTCAGAAGTTTGATTGAGGACTAGTTCACCCAACAACAATCATGCCGTCATAATTTACTCACCACACAAATGAAGTCTGAAGATGTTCGCACTGCTCTCCATACAATGAAAGTGGATCATGATTTATATTTCCAGTGATTTAAATCGGCAAAGAAGGACAAAAACACTAGAAATGCATCTGTGAACTATACTCTATAGAATATTTTGACATATATTAATCTTGTGAAGTCCTGAGGACTGACGTTATTCATTCACACAGAGATCTGAATGAAATATGTAATGTGTGGGAAAGAGGACAGACTGTCCCATCCGTGCTGTCGGTGCACTTTGTTCAGGTGTAGAATGTGTGTCGTAAGATTTTATTAGGACTTCAAAGACATGACTGACTCGAGCTCGACACTCCCACTGACACACTTCTCTCTCTCTCTATCTCACACACACACTTCACAGAACGATTGTTCTTCTACAAAAACATGATTGTTTGAAATGATGCGTGATTTTTGTCTTCCTGATGAGCTGTAAAACCTGCTTGAAGAACAATAAACAATATTATGCAAAACCTTTTCTTGATGCACGTACAGCAAGTGTACAAAACAAATGCATGAGGTTCTGTATATTCAAATGTATGAGCTCAGTTTATGATTGTCAGGGTTTCCCAAACTGGGGTTAGTGAGTTGATGGAAAATTTGTAATTACATAAAAAAAAAAAAATTAAAAAAAAATAAATAAATTTTAATCCCCCCAAAAAATCCCAAACAATTTTTCAATAATATAATTACACCAATATTTTATTTGTTTAACTGCATGTTACTATTAACTGAAACCACAGAACCATGAACACACACACTCCAGATCTGATGAAGGACCTGCGCCTGGACGCAACAACACCACAGTGAAGGGTCACTAGTCTCTCCCCTATGAAGGCCTCCCTCCCTTTACCTCTGTACAGATAAAATGTTGTCAAAAGAGTTCCGGTTCACATGGATAGGCGATAAATAATTATGTATTATACACTTTTAAGGCCATCTACATGTCATCACTGGGATCTGTCAGTCAAATACATGTTTTTTCCCATCACTGTTATCATCTAGTTACTGGAGTGCCTCAGGGCTCAGTGCTGGGACCCCTTCTCTTCTCCATCTACATGTCATCTCTAGGATCTGTCACTCAAATACATGGTTTTTCCCATCACTGTTATCATCTAGTTACTGGTGTGCCTCAGGGCTCAGTGCTGGACCCCTTCTCTTCTCCATCTACATGTCATCTCTAGGATCTGTCACTCAAATACATGGTTTTTCCCATCACTGTTATCATCTAGTTACTGGAGTGCCTCAGGGCTCAGTGCTGGGACCCCTTCTCTTCTCCATCTACATGTCATCACTGGGATCTGTCAGTCAAATACATGGTTTATCCCATCACTGTTATCATCTAGATACTGGAGTGCCTCAGGGCTCAGTGCTGGAGCCCTTCTCTTCTCCATCTTACATGTCATCACTGGGATCTGTCACTCAAATACATGGTTTTTCCCATCAGTGTTATCATCTAGTTACTGGAGTGCCTCAGGGCTCAGTGCTGGGACCCCTTCTCTTCTCATCTACATGTCATCACTGGGATCTGTCACTCAAATACATGGTTTATCCCATCACTGTTATCATCTAGATACTGGTGTGCCTCAGGGCTCAGTGCTGGGACTCGCTTCTCCATCTACATGTCATCACTGGGCATCCCTGTCACTCAAATACATGGTTTATCCCATCACTGTTATCATCTAGATACTGGTGTGCCTCAGGGCTCAGTGCTGGGACCGCTTCTCTTCTCCATCTACATGTCATCTCTAGGATCTGTCACTCAAATACATGGTTTTTCCCATCACTGTTATCATCTAGATACTGGTGTGCCTCAGGGCTCAGTGCTGGGACCGCTTCTTCTTCTCCATCTACATGTCATCTCTAGGATCTGTCACTCAAATACATGGTTTTTCCCATCACTGTTATCATCTAGATACTACTGTGCCTCAGGGCTCAGTGCTGGGACCCCTTCTCTTCTCCATCTACATGTCATCACTGGGATCTGTCAGTCAAATACATGTTTTTTCCATCACTGTTATCATCTAGTTACTGGAGTGCCTCAGGGCTCAGTGCTGGGACCGCTTCTCTTCTCCATTTACATGTCATCACTGGGATCTGTCAGCTCAAATACATGGTTTTTCCCATCACTGTTATCATCTAGTTACTGGAGTGCCTCAGGGCTCAGTGCTGGGACCGCTCTCTTCTCCATCTACATGTCATCACTGGGATCTGTCACTCAAATACATGGTTTATCCCATCACTGTTATCATCATAGCATACTGGTAGTGCCTCAGGGCTCAGTGCTGGTTACTTTAAAGCTTATCGTCTACACTTGAACCATTAATACTCACAATTACTATTATATAGCTATAAAATACACCTTGCTATGTGTACTGTGCTGAACGAACTGAGATTTGTCACTTGCATATTTTTGCCCTATTGTTGGTTTAATTGGTTTATTTTTCTCCTTTGGACAAAACCGTCTGCTAAATGATTAAATGTATAAGCAAAAACAAGATTATTGTTCTGACTAAATTGGCAGATTTTTTTTTTTACGCTTTTAAGCACAAACTCACTTCCGAGATTGCGTGGGCCGTGAACAGCTGCCGATACGCCTGGTTTCCCGAGCACACCTGCGGCCGCTGCTCATTGGCTGATTCGTGACGCTGACAGGTACAAATAGCATGTGAATTTGCACAGATAATCACTTGAAAGGCTTTATAATAGGTCTGTTGATATGGGCGAGTAGCTTGGTCTAGATAACATCTCAACTTAAAACTCAAGCGCTCTAAACATAGAAGCATATCTTGAAATCAACAAAAATGTGTCAAAATTCCTTATTCACAAACCCATTTCCATTCAGAGGTCAAATTTCAAGCGCTTCTGAAAATTCAGCTTTGCTCACAGGATTACACTTTACTGTATATTCACACAGGGAACAGGTGATTTACACTGGAGTTCACTGTTTTACTGTATTTTTGAAGAAATCAATTTTTTTTGGTAAGCAGAAGAGACTCTTTTAGAAATCTTCCGAGCGGAGAAAAAATGCTCTTATGAAAGGCTTATATCAGCGGATTAAAATGACCATAAACAGAATGATTTGATTCGGTTGATGGGGTTACACAAATGCAAAAGATATTGCACGGGTTATGAGTCCTTTGGAGGAAAATGAAGCGAAGCAAAGCTCCTGTCGTGCGAGGTCACATCACACTACCAAAACACACTACCTAAACACACACACTACCCAAACACCTCGCGCTTCAAGACCCCGTCGCACACGTAACGTGTGAATCCCATGATAAACACAACACACACAGGTCTCTTCTTGTTGCTTGTTGATTCTTTGACATGTTATTTTTTGCATCTTGGCTGGAGTTAATCACACACTCTCCTCCTTCATGACAGCTACTTGGACGCTGTTCGTGTGGATTCAGCAGGTTGTGTGTGTGTGTGTGTGTGTGTGTGTGTAGCCGATGTTACGAGTCGCGACATGCGTCTGTGAGAGGACCTGTCATTAAAACGTTTCCCTTTCTACCTTAACATAAACACCACATCATTCTGCCATTTAGGAACAGGCAGAGAAGGTAATTTGAGCCCTGCAGTCGTTCATTAAACAAATATCTGTCCTTACAAGCTTGTCGGAGAAGCACATCTGATGCCAGTCGCCTTCCTCCGGCTGAATAAACAGTCAGAGATAAAAATGTTGCAATTACCTTTTTGTTTTCCTATAACTCACTGCCAGGACTCTTCATCTATTATCGACGTTCACCTGTGTCTCATTATCTGGTTTAGCGAGGGTGACCAACAGTCCTGTTTCCCAGTCATGTCCTAGCTGTTTTTATAAAGTGATGAAAATGTCCTGGTTTTCAAAAAACTGCTGGGAAAGAATGGCAAAATATAGATGGGCAAACACGGAAGATGAGGAAGAAAAACAGGATAAAGAGGAAAAACACTAAAGATATAAATATATTTTGTTAGTTTGTGTGAGAGCTAATTTTGTTCTATTTGGAGGCATTTTTTTAGTTATTTATTATTTCTATTTTTATTTTTCTAATACAGAAGAGACATTATTTTTATCATTATTTCATTCATTATTTTTGAAACCTGGCACAATAAAACATGTTGAGTAACCTCGGAGAAGCCTATCTGAGCTTGTGTCTTGTAATAATAACAATTTTCTATCCATACAGAGGAGGCACAGCCTACTTTAAATGTATTGAAATTATGGATGGACTTTTATGATGGACGGATGGACTTTTATGATGGACAGATGCACTTTTATGATGGACAGATGGACTTTTATGATGGACAGATGGACTTTTATGATGGACAGATGCACTTTTATGATGGACAGATGGCACTTTTATGATGGACGGATGGACTTTTATGATGGACAGATGCACTTTTATGATGGACAGATGGACTTTTATGATGGACAGATGCACTTTTATGATGGACAGATGAGACTTTGTGATGGACAGATGCACTTTTATGATGGACAGATGGACTTTTATGATGGACAGATGGAGACTTTGATGAACTAATGGACGGATGATGCACTTTTATGATGGACAGATGCACTTTTATGATGGACAGATGGACTTTTATGATGGACGGATGGACTTTTATGATGGACAGATGCACTTTTATGATGGACAGATGCACTTTTATGATGGACAGATGGACTTTTATGATGGACAGATGCACTTTTATTAGATGGACTTTTATGATGGACAGATGCACTTTTATGATGGACGGATGCACTTTTATGATGGACAGATGCACTTTTATGATGGACGGATGCGACTTTTATGATGGACGGATGGACTTTTATGATGGACAGATGCACTTTTATGATGGACAGATGGACTTTTATGATGGACAGATGGACTTTTATGATGGACAGATGGACTTTTATGATGGACAGATGCACTTTTATGATGGACAGATGCACTTTTATGATGGACAGATGGACTTTTATGATAGATAGATGCACTTTTATGATAGATAGATGCACTTTTGATGATGGACAGATGCACTTTTATGATGGACAGATGCACTTTTATGATGGACAGATGGACTTTTATGATGGACAAATGCACTTTTATGATGGACGGATGGACTTTTATGATGGACGGATGCACTTTTATGATGGACAGATGCACTTTTATGATGGATAAATGCACTTTTATGATGGATAGATGCACTTTTATGATGGACAGATGCACTTTTATGATGGACAGATGCACTTTTATGATGGACAGATGGACTTTTATGATGGACAGATGCACTTTTATGATGGACAGATGCACTTTTATGATGGACGGATGGACTTTTATGATGGACAGATGCACTTTTATGATGGACAGATGGACTTTTATGATGGATCGAATGCACTTTTATGATGGACAGATGCACTTTTATGATGGACAGATGCACTTTTATGATGGACAGATGCACTTTTATGATGGATAGATGCACTTTTATGATGGACAGATGTGACTTTTATGATGGACAGATGCACTTTTATGATGGACAGATGGACTTTTATGATGGACAGATGGACTTTTATGATGGACAGATGCACTTTTATGATGGACAGATGGACTTTTATGATGGACAGATGCACTTTTATGATGGACAGATGCACTTTTATGATGGATAGATGCACTTTTATGATGGACAGATGAACTTTTATGATGGACAGATGCACTTTTATGATGGACAGATGCACTTTTATGATGGACAGATGCACTTTTATGATGGACGGATGGACTTTTATGATTGACAGATGCACTTTTATGATGGACAGATGGACTTTTATGATGGACGGATGGACTTTTATGATGGACGGATGCACTTTTATGATGGACGGATGCACTTTTATGATGGACAGATGCACTTTTATGATGGACGGATGGACTTTTATGATGGACAGATGCACTTTTATGATGGACGGATGGACTTTTATGATGGACAGATGCACTTTTATGATGGACAGATGGACTTTTATGATGGACGGATGGACTTTTGTGATGGACAGATGCACTTTTATGATGGATGGATGCACTTTTATGATGATGGATGCACTTTTATGATGGACAGATGCACTTTTATGATGGACGGATGCACTTTTATGATGGACAGATGCACTTTTATGATGGACAGATGCACTTTTATGATGGACAGATGCACTTTTATGATGGACGGATGGACTTTTATGATGGACGGATGCACTTTTATGATGGACAGATGCACTTTTATGATGGACAGATGCACTTTTATGATGGACAGATGCACTTTTATGATGGACAGATGCACTTTTAAGATGGACAGATGTACTTTTATGATGGACAGATGGACTTTTATGATGGACAGATGCACTTTTATGATGGACAGATGCACTTTTATGATGGACAGATGCACTTTTATGATGGACAGATGCACTTTTATGATGGACAGATGCACTTTTATGATGGACAGATGGACTTTTATGATGGACAGATGGACTTTTATGATAGACGGATGCACATTTATGATGGACAGATGCACTTTTATGATGGACAGATGCACTTTTATGATGGATAGATGGACTTATGATGGACAGATGCACTTTTATGATGGACAGATGGACTTTTATGATGGACAGATGGACTTTTATGATGGACAGA
>JAQIUQ010007783.1:195000-197976 GCA_030378365.1 Hybognathus amarus
GATAGAAAAACATGTAACACACACACACTCACACTCTCATACACACACACACTCACATTAATCACTAGTTCTGTCACTCATGGAGAGAGCGTGTGATCCGCTACAGGAGCTGCGGCCGTGTGTGTGTGTGTGTGTGTGTGATCTGTGATCTGATAAGCAGAGCTCCTGTAATCAAGGCTCGCATGCACTTCCTGCAGGTGTTTCTGCACTCGAGTGTTTCTCACGTGATTCTGCTGGATCGAGGCACGTCTGGTGCTCAGAGCGGTTAAACACACTCTTTACCTGCAGACAGACACACACACTCACAGGCTCAACGATTCATAATCTCTAACTGAGCATCAATAGCATGGCATGAGACGACACACTTCGACACACACGTCTTCTAAAGTGAGAGCAACAGCTCATCCCTATGGAAAATTGGCTTTTGCAACATTGCAAATCAAAAGTTAAAGCGAATACAGTCCCAGTTGTTTGAGATCGTGTGGAGAAATACATCAGGGATTCCCACACTGTGGTGTGAACAATTTAATGGTAGTCTGTTTTTTAAGTGGGATTTTTCCATACAATAAAAAAAAACATGAACTGTAAACATTTCCATTGTAATCGCCTTTGGAAATTTCACAAATTTCCTTTGTAAATTCAAACGTGCTTTCGCGCTGAGCCACTGCTGAAGCTGGTGTGTAGATGTGCTGCATTATATTGAAACTTTGTTGATGATGTTATTGTCAAACATGTTCTGGTTATTTGAGCATGATAAAACATTAGTCTTTATTCGGCGATAAAACAAAGCTTTGTTGCATTTTTTTTTTAAGTGGGGATTGGGGGTGCGCCAACCCGGTTGGGAACACTGAAGGGGTGCACAAGAAAAAAGTTTGGGAACCACTGAAATACATATTTACATATTAACATTCTTTTTTGGCTACTTATTTGTGGCTATTTAGAGTCCTTCTGAGAGACAAACGAGCCTTCAGATTTCTATAGAATGAACACAAGAATATACACAAGAATGAACCCTTATCGGTTCGCTCATCAAGTGAACATGCTTGAAGCTTCTGTTCACCACAACTGTTGTGTTTGTTGATGAATGTTTACATGTGAATAAAAACCTAAATCATGTGGATTAGTTTTACAATCTCTTTTTGACGTATTTGAAGTAGTAGTAGTCAATGGAGGGACAGAAAGCTCAAAATATTTAACATTTATCATTTAACTGACACTTTTATCCAAAGTGTCTTATCCACTGTCCCATCACTCACCCCTATATAGCAGGGGTGCTATATATTCCAAATATGAAAACTCAGTCTTCATATACTGAAAGATATATTTAGATTTATATAACAGGGGTTTAACTCCAGCTCCTGGTGACCCACTTGCTCCTGCATATTGTGTATGTCTCCTTGTTAAACACACCTGATTCAGATCCTCAGCTCGTTAGGATAGACAGTTAGAGTTGAGGATCTGAATCAGGTGTGTTAAACAAGGGAGTACATACACAATATGCAGAGCAGTGGGTCACGAGGACTGGAGTTGAGAAACCCTGTTATATAAATCTAAATATATCTTTCATATATGAAGACTGAGTTTTCATATTTGGATGAACGATCCTGATATCTGAGCACTGCATGTGTCAACTGATTTTTTTATTTTCATTTCATAGCAAAATGTAACTTGAGATGAGTTGTGGTATATTATCCATTGTCCAGCTTGAATCTGCTAAAAGCAACTATAAGGCATGCAAGGCCGGACTGAACATTGGGCTTGACTGGGCTCAAGCCCATGGGCCCCGCCCAATAGGGGGCCCACCTCGTTTACGTTTGATTTTTTCCAATAATTTATCAGTCATTTAATTTTTCATTTAAAGTTTGTCTGATTGGTCTCGCATTATTACCTGGCCCTGCCCTGCAATGAAAATTTAATTTTAAGTCGCTTATGTTTCAGGTCTGTGGAGTAGGCTATAGCCTAGGCTACTTATAAATATATACATATATAGGCTACTCTAATTTTTTTGCTGCAATATTCTCCCATTGCGAGTCGCGACGATAACTGACCTTCTCATCTGATCTGCTTCAGCACTCAAACACCCGCTCATCAATGTCCAAATGTTTGTGAGACCAATCAAAGAAAGCAGGATTTTTGTTCACAGAAGCGCAAACCGAGCGCTAATCCCAACACTGACGCTTCACTTCAGTTAACGCTCATACAGTGCAAGATAAGATGCAAGTAGCTAAAATATACGGCTGTTTTTCCGATAGTTTTAAATGGCCGACAGAAATAATCAGTTTGATCAAAGATAGTGGAAATTATAAGCTCAATTTAACAACACAAGCACCCTATTAATATATTGCCATTATTATTGTATAAATATATTTGTATAACGTTTCCTCGAATGTGTTCGACTTTTCACTGTTTGTATCACTCCTTGCATCATTAAGCCAGAAGGCGGCGACAAGTTACAAGTGTCTTTATGAGTGAGCAATTGAACCATTAATTAAATAAACAGATAATTCCAAAACATTGATTAATTTAGGAAAGAAAAAGTAGTATCTGATCAAATGCTTATAAAGCTACTGTTTTTATTTTTTGGCTATCAAAACTCTTAAAATGAGATCAGGAAAATCAAAATTTTCTTGGGGAGCATGCCCCCCAACCCCCCTAGCAATAAAGCGAATAAAAACCTGTAGGCTACGTACTGAACGTCAGGTTTTTACGTAGCTGACTGTTTTTTTATTCGCTTTAAAGCCGTTGGATGGAAACACACTTTCACCAGCTTTATTCACATGAGTTTTTTTTTTTTATTGTAACCTCAGATAATTGACAAGTGAATGGAAATTGGCTTATGAAACAAGTGTATTTGATTGAGGAATTGAATCATTCAAACCCATTTTTTCATAATTCAGATTAATTAAACATCTTTTAATAGACTTCAGCAATTAACATAAATTATGTTATAGCAATACGTAACTGAACGAGTAGCAC
>JAQIUQ010007784.1:0-24294 GCA_030378365.1 Hybognathus amarus
GCGCATCACAACTGTCAGGGATGCAAAGGGCAAGTTAGATTAGTGTATAACAGCAGACTGCATGCAATAATTCTCGAATGTGTTTACGAACTGCATCCACATCTTGAGGGTGTATCAGTCTTTGTAGTTGCTTAAAAGCAGTTTGATCGGAAAGCTTAATATAATGCTTAACCTTGTCAAGCATGATGGGGATATTCAAATTAATTAACCAATCAGTAATACCCTTGATCAGCTCTACCAAACGTGGATGTTTTTCGATTTAAGAAATGAACATTGTTATTATGTTGTGATTGATACTGTGAAGCTGCTTTGTTTGATGCAATCTATATTCTGAAATGCGCTCTATATATATATATATATACTTGACTTGAACTTGTCCGTGCAACCAAAATCGAATTCATGCTTTGCAAATGCCTCAGGCATACTGTCGAGCATTGCTGTTACACATTGCTTCCATCCAGTTGAGAGCGGTGACTGTCCGAATTTGTAGTTCAGTTTGGTCAGGATTTGCTCTGTAGAATGGGAATGGGAGTGTTTGTTTAGCAGTTTTCATCATGTTCTCATATTCTCATGTTTAGTATTTGAAGTTAGCTTTGTATGTGTGTTCACCAGTAATGCACATTCCAGGCAGCCCACAGCATATGCTGCACATGCACACCACAATCGCAGTCTCTCATGCATGATGTTGCGGAGCAATGTGGCGAAAACGGACACCACAACTTCAGAGCACGTTGGTTTTCATAACAGCTCTGCTCATACTGGTAAATATCAAGAGGAATTAAGTTCTCCAGCTGCCATCTGGGTTATCATAATAGAATAAAGACTGGCAAGAAATTAACCTGCTTCTGAAATGCGGACATGTTGACGTGTCTCAAGTGGAGTAACCACACTTCGATTTGAGGGTGAGAGATGTGAAGAATAAAATTTCATAATGGGAATTCATCACGCAGCCTTCAGCCTGATTCTTACCTTAGACACCTTTTTCCCTTTAAGTTTACAGGGGCCTATTGCCTGGGGCATAATACCTCTGAAATTACTGCATAGCTGTCTTCTCAGTAACCACAGAATGGAGAAATGTGGGAGGCTGGGCAACAAGACATGCATTGTAACCCCTTCAATAGCTCAGCACCTCCTGTGTCACAGCGTACAAAAAAGGACAGCGGTATGAGTGTGTGTGTGGAAAGAGGCCCAAGGTTTACCTGGTCTGCGGCTGTAGACACCACGGCAGCCAAGAAGCATCAGGAGGCAACGGAGCATGACAGGCCCCACATCAAAGCTCAAGCACCACACCTTGATCCAGACCCCCCACCCCACGCCCCACGCCTCCTCCCGTCAGGACACACCTGACAGAGGGGCCACCCCCGCACCTTCAAAGCGAGACTGAGAGACACGAGACACAAATAAACGTCTAAGACACTTTCTCTTACAGTGACCTAATGGTGTGGAATTTTTGCTCCCTTTGCACCTTATCTCTGTCGAGAGGGTAGAAACAACGTGATTGATTTGGGTAGTGTCAGAAGACTCCGCTATTCCCCCCACCCACCCCTTCCCCTCTGAGAAGAACAATATGAATTGGTAAATGTGCTAGAGGAGAGAAATCTCTGTGTGTGGGTAATTTGAGTAAGAAACTTGGCTGTTAATCTGTTTATATATACAAATATGTTTTTTGTGTTTTAGTAAAAAAAAATAATATATATATATATATATATATATATATATATATATATATATATATATATATATATATATATATACGTGCATTCTTGTAACCACAATTTAGCTTTTTAAAAATAAAGGCTTACATACATGCATACAATCATTCATACAGAGGGACCAATCAAATTAACTTTCTATGGTAATCAACATTACACCACAACTGCTGATAGAGCTTAACCCTACTAAACTATGATGATTTTCTTTAACGACTCCTAAACCCATATTCAGCAGTCATGCAAATGTGGTTTAAAACATCCTTAGACAAAACATGATTTTTTTTTCTTTCCTCCTACATTCAAAAACTTCTAAGAAACATTTTGCTTAATTTATTGTCTTTGCTGTAGCTTATTAGAAAATATCCACTGATCTAAATGGCTCACAGGCTTGGATCAGAATGTTTTCAATACATACCTGTCTGGAGTAATTAATTATATTTGTTAAAGCCTTCAGCCAAAAGTGTGTTTTTTTTCTTCGTTCAGACGTTTGCTTGTCTTAGCACCTCCCGCCACCCAGTGTTAGGAGACAGATTTAATTGCCACATGAAAGCCACAAAAAAGAGAGCTCAGTCTCCTCATAAACAGAAGCCACACCTAGCAGGGGAATAGTTTCACCTTTGAAAAAAATCTGTCCACACTGTAATTAAAGAGAAAGGGTTCCATAGAGTAATCTGACTTTATACTGCTGACTGTTTGATGGAATGATGTTAAACCAAGAATGCTAATAAGTCATTCTTGGCCAAAATAATGAGGACATGGTTATTTGCTAGATCCTGCATGATTAAAACTCTTCCTTTCTCTTCATACACCAAAACATTGGGTCATTGGAGAGCCATTGTGGGTGATGTGGACAATTATGGTCACTTATTTATTATTATTTAAATAGTTTCGGTAGTTCAACTGGTAGAGCATGGTGCTACTCAACCAATTGTTTGTTGTGTTTTACAGTTAATATCTAAAGAGATACTTAAAACATGTTTTTAACTTGCTTATAACACAAATCTGCCAAAGCAACAAGAAAAAATACACATTCATTATTTAGAAAAAAAATGTCTTATCGTATGCAGTCTCGAGTAAATTTATCGTGTTGCAAGTACTTTTGAGATATTTTAACTGAAAAAAGTAAAACAAGACTAAACATTTATTCTCATGCAATGTAGCAACACCAAGGTCATTGGTGCGATTCCAGCAAAATGAAGGTGTATACATTGAATGCACATTAAGTTGCTTTGGATGAAACAGTTAACCAAATGCCTAAGTGTAATTGGCACGTCTGATCATACGTCTCAGAGTTAAACATTTCACAATGGGTAGGACAGATGTTAAGAATGTTAGAACCCACAAAAGTGCTGTGATAAAGGGTAAATATTGCCGGATTTAGTGCTAAAGTTCTGATAACCCTACTTCATCACCTTTTTGTGCAGGAGTCTGCATAATACTGATTGAGGATGACTACCTTGCTCTTATCAAACCATTTCTTTTCCTTAAGACTTCTCTTAGGAAGTAACCCTAGATGCTCTGTAATACAATAGAGCTTTCCTGCTCTCTTGTCCAGGGGATTGTGGAATGCCAGCGGAGGGCACGGCGTGAACAGTGAGGGCAAGGGAACATGAAAAGGTCTGCTCTGCTGGGACTGGCACTCTCTGGCTCTGCGGCGGAATGAGAAGCGACGGTAAGGATTCGAGAGAAGCGTTCCTCAGCTTGTGGGATAAGCTGATCTCTCCACACTTCAGGTAACACTTTTTTTTAAATAGAGGGGGCTTTGGAAAAAAATATGTGAGACATAGCTAAAGAGAATCTGGTCTTACCAAAAAAGAGGACATTTGATTTAGGCTTAGAACACAGACGTGTCCGACTGTTGAGATTGGTCAACGGCTGCAGAAACGGAATCTAAATTTGGGACCTTAAACTGTCAAGAAGCACATGAGGATGACAGGTGGAATTGAAAAGAAAATGTCTATGAGACTTAATTTAACAGATTATATAAGTGACACAGGGTCACCTAATCTCTAAGAGGATGAATCCTTTTAAACGAAGGAGACAAGCTAGTAAATGTCCCCCGTGAAAGGCTTTCAAAGCCAGTACTGTTTCAGAAGGGCACAGTAGTCTCACCAGTCCCAGCCTTATGCAGGTTCAGATTGCTATCTGATCAAGTATGCACTCTCCATTTACACTGCTTTACAAATTCTGACACTGTGAGGTCACCGTAGGTGTGCAGTCGCATTATTTTTTATCAACATACAGTAACATTGGCGACGAGGATGCCTGATGCAATGTTTTTTTCTCTGCCACTTCCGGACTATTTTCTGCCCCTCATTTGTTGAAATTTCAGTCATCTGATTTCTGTTGATACATTCAGATGGTGGAGTCATAATTTGGCATAAACAGAATGAAAACAAGGATCCATCATGCCTTGTTACCACTGTGCAGGCTGGTGGTGTTGGTGTAATGGTGTGGGGGATGTTTCTTGGCACACTTTAGGCCCCTTAGTGCCAATTGGGCATTGTTTAAATGCCATGGCCTACCAGAGCATTGTTTCTGACCTTGTCCATCCCTTTATGGCAACCATGTACCTCTGATAGGCTACTTCCAGCAGGATAATGCACCATGTCACAAAGCTCGAATCATTTCAAATTTGTTTCTTTGAACATGTCAATGAGTTCACTGTACTAAAATGGCCTCCACAGTCACCAGATTCTCAATCCAATAGAGCATCGATTCAGGATGTGGTGGAACTGGTGCTTACGTGCCCTGGATGTGCATCCCACAAATCTCCATCAACTGCAAGATGCTTATCCTATCAATATGGGCCAACATTTCTAAAGAATGCTTTCAGCACCTTGTTGTATCAATGCCATGTAGAATTAAGGCAGTTTGGAAGGCGAAAGGGGGTCAAACACAGTATTAGTATGGTGTTCCTAATAATCCTTTAGGTGAGTGTATATACAGTTCTAGTTCTGCTATTCAGGATGCCTTCTTTACACCGTAGGTGCGCTGTTGTTTGTGTGGGTTTTTGGAAATAAATGAGTGAGTTTATCCATTGAAAGTTGACACTCAGTCGTTATTTTTATCAACATAACACTCTTCTGGTCTCTGTCTCGCCAAGATTTGACCCTCTTTCTAGAGTAGAATTCGATCCTCTTCAGGTCCCAGTCTTGACTCTGAATCGAATGAGCTGGTTTTGACTACGACACTGCATCCTTGAATAATCTACTTTGTCTAATATTTAACTTTATCTGCCCCTAAATTCTTACTTTAAATATCAGTCTGCCCTTTATTGTTTAGTTCTTGACCAAAATAATCCCAGAATATGTTGCACCAAACTATCTGAGATAGAGCAAGCATGTTAGGTACTGTGGATTGTAGTGCAGTCTGTGACTGTGTTAGTATGCAGACAATGTGCGTTTTTGACTAGGTATAAATCAACACATCTACAGCAGAAGTTTGTCTGTGTGTGTGTGCGAGAGAGTGTGTGTGGAAATCTGGTGGGTTGAGGAAGTCTTGGCTCATCTGCATGGTGAGACAAGTTCTCAGAGGGAGCCATGAGTGTCCTGTTCACTCCAGGGACTAAGCAGAACAACAGCCGCGGTGTGACGCATGACTACACTCTGGCACAGCGCAACCGCACTGGGCGTAATCTGGCTGTACCTCCTGATCCACCTCTTCACCTCTCTCTGGTCATTATCACTCAACAGTTTAGTATGTATTGCAGTGGGGATGGCACTGTGCGGGTTTCCGCAGTTTACTCTGCCCTCAGCTGCCCTATGCAATTTAGTGAGGATATGAATCCTATTGGTTCAATGAGATAGTGCCAATTTGCTTAGCTCAACATGCAGAACCATAACAGGATATTTGCTGTTCCTAAACGGCAAACTCTTTTTTTTTTTTATTAAGAATATAGTAAGAAACAAGAAAAAAACATTCATTTGCAATGCAAAATTTAAATAATTATTCACTGAAGATCTTTCTATGTTTCCATTAGCTCACAGAAATGACACCATTGATGACTTGGCGACACAATAACCTGTTTGATTTTTAAAGGTGTCAAATGGCCTCATAGTGCAAATTTTTTGCAGTTCATTTGACGTATTGTTCTTTTCAGATCTTCAGCAAAATTCTTCACTGAATTATTTTGTCAGTTCATCACATGAAGTTATTGTACTGGTTTCAGAAGACTTCAGAAGAGTATAGTGCACAAGTCGTATGGACTACTTTAATGTTGTAGTGGTTTATAAACATCATGTAGCATGACAAAATTCTTCAAAAGTCCATCTTTCTACAAATGGGAAAAAAAGGTGTAAGAACAACACGAGGGTGAGCAAATGATGACAGAATATTTGTTTCTTTGTGAACTATTGAAACCTGTTTAGGAATAAAATATACTCCCTGATGAGAGACGCATGCTGTTTAGTTCGACCTGGTTGTTAAATTACAGAAATGAGTCAGCAAATGTTCATTCCTCTGTATACTCTCCCTCCCTTTAACAGCATGGTTTTGTTTTGACTGCTGTTCATATTTGGAAGGTCTGTGTTCACGACAGGAACCTGTTCCAGGTATTTACACACCACCTTGCTGGAATAAATCCAGTGTGATAGTTTGCTCCTCAGGGATGGATTTGATCTCAGACCTGTCTTTTCTGGACAGCCTCTGTTTCCATGATCTCTATAGGTCTATGAAGGTTTTAGCTTACGTTATATATGAGCAGTTTCTTGCGATGTTCTCTAGTAATCTCCATGTGATACGTTGCTCTTGCAAGACACTTAGCAGGTTTTTGAGGTTACACAGTGTAATGTGATTTGCTTCTAAATATTAGATATATAAATATGCAAGGATATATTAATCTTGTACAGGAACGGGGCATTTTACATAACAACTTAATTTCCATCGGCATAATCTTCCGTATTTGATTAATGTTATTCCAAGCAGAGGGACATGGCCATTTTAACATTAACCGGATTTATCTTTGGATTAGGGCTTAGCTGTCTCTCTGAAAAAAAAAGACTAAATAAAAATAAAATATTCAAATAAAACAAGTGTCCCTGGGAATATTAATACTATAAACATATGTATTATGAAGCGTTACATTAATTCCCTTAAAAGGCAAACAGACTGAAATGTCACATTTCTGTAAAAGAAAATCTTTTAAAAAAGCGTAAATGGAATAAAGATTTTCATTAATTTCAATTTAAAATATGAGCTAACAGTTGTTACTTTGAAAGTGATGTAAATAAATGAGTCTACATAAGAAACCCACTGACAAAAAGATATGTTCCTTAAAGGACGTTCAGATATTGTATGTATTATTGTATTTGCATTATTTCTTAAGTCGGTTGACGCTTTATGCAAGCAACAACCAAAATTCATCATTCAATGATATTTTTTTTTCCATCCAGAGAGCTGTTCACTTTAAAAATGTTGCGACTGAGTCTTTGAGTCAGTGGGTTGAGCCAGAGTGAATGAATCAGATCCGATCATTCACTCTGGCAACAATCATTCAGTGAGCAAATCATTCAGTCCCATTTGTGAGGTGAATCAACAGATTCATTGAAAACAACCAACCCGATATCACGGGAATTACGTACGAATTTTACGAGGTGGCTAATTCGACCTCAGCTCGTACAAATTAGTACGATTTTGCTAAATCGTACATATTTTACGAATTGGACAATTCGTATGAATTCGATACGAATGACCTACCCCTAACCCCGCCCCTAAACTTAACCGTAATGGGTTTAGAACAAATTGAATACGAATTTGTACGAGTGAGGTTGATACGAATTAGTATGAATTAGCCACTTTTTAATCACTCGTACGAATTCGTACGAATTGGTCAAGAGATAGGGTAGAAACAACCGACTTAGAAGACTTGGACTCAGTTTGTGTGGGACTTTTATATAATAATAATAATAAATGATTAATCCATAAATGCCATTCTAATTGTGCCCTATTACACGTATATTACTAAAAATAAAAAATCTAAACATAAAATGTATATTTTATATTATTTCTTGGTTGAGCTATTCCTTTAAACTGACTTTGACATTTCATCAAGCCTTAGATCTGACTGTCTGACCCTGTGTGGTGAGTCTTTAAATTAAGTAAACAGTATCCTGGGTTCATAAATTTGGCGGTGGAATTCCCAACCTCCCCCTCTCTGCCTTTCTCTCTCAGTCTCCTTCTCTTTTTCTTCTCTACTGGCCACAGATTTACTGCAGCAGTAATAACTGTCATGGCAAATGCCTGGTAAAGTGCTGGACAAGGGACCAACAGAAGGAGAGTATTTATCACGGTATTGACTTTCTGACTGTGGTGTCGTGAACTCTTTTGTCATAAACTGGAGCACTCAGAGCGAGCGTGGCGATCGATAAGGGGGAAAACTGCTGTCAGGTTCTCTCCCAGGGAGCATTGCTTTTGTTACAGCCACTTAGGGGGCTGATAAATGCTCTACTGTGGATAGGTCTCAGCTTCCGTCCACTTGCTGAGGGGACTTCTCATACTAGTTTTTATATCTTAAAAAAAAAAATCCATCTTCCACAGGAATAGTCTCTGTTATGAAAGGTTTAGAGAACTAGAATAACAATCATAGAATAAGATTGCGTGCTTTTAATAGCCTTATATATGAATAGCCGTGCCAGTTATTTCTAGCGCTTTTCATTTAATTGAGGATTAACTAATCTCTCAGTCTAAAGCTGCTTTTTAAAACAGAATGTACGGTTTTGGATAAAATTACGCACTAAATAATATGAGCTTTATTTTTACAGCTTTATCAAATAATTTAAGACGTCCCTGACAGTCCAAATACTTGTCTATGCATAATGTCTATGATTAATGCGAGGTGTGCAGTGGACGTGGCACTCGCTGAATGGTAAATCAGTGGTGTGGTTATTGATGGCAGTGCTGATTAGGGGGCTGTAGAAATGGCTGTGTCTGATTGATGATGACGGAGGGAGTGTTAAACCGCCAACGATAAGCAGACAGACTGCTCGGCCGTGATCTCCAGAGCCCAATCGTATTGTCGGGGTCAGAGGTGGGTCAAGTTTACTTCCCCGAGGGGACGGCAGCCCTGATGATATTCCTAAAGTTAACATAACCTTTGACCTCTTCAGACAAGAGAGGCTCCATGCCATCCCTGACTTTGTAGATAAGCCTCTGCTTACACAAAAGTAACAGTTTTTTTGTTTTTGCGAAGAAAAAATCCATGCGTCATGCGTGTGAACACCTTTTGTGGTTTATCTGCTCTACAAAATAATAATAAAAAAAGTATTATTTCTGAAATTATGTACATTTATCTGTTTTCTCGTAAAGATGGCCCCTCTTGTAAAAATGTGTACGGCAGTCTGGACAGCTGGTTGGATGTCAAGAAAATGACATGAAACACTGACATATCTGTGATGACCTCTGACCCCAGAAGTAAGAGAGATGAGCTGGGTATCAAGTTGACAAATTGATGATTGTTAGACAGCAAGTCCAAAGCAAGCACAGCTGTTTATCACTTTAGAAACGTAAAACTCTGATACAGTGGATGTCTATAAAGCAACCGTTTCCATGCCAATATCTGAGAAAGATACATACACAATACACAATTAAATGTTTTAATATTTTTTAAAGCCTAATAAATGTCAAATGTATAGTTTTCAGTTTTAATGTAATGCTGAATGGCTATAGTTAATGTCTAAAATTGAGAAAAAAATCTATTTCATAGTGACATCGAGTATTAGGTATATGCCTTCTTTCATAAATTTTTTTTTAAATTAAACGTGAGATAATCAAACGTATATACAATATTATATTAAAATATAAAATATATATTGAAAACTTAATTTTAGATGTGATTGCGATTAATTACAGATATTTTTATCAATTGACAGCATATATATATATATATATATATATATATATATATATATATATATATACTTATAATATACTATACTTTATATTAAATAAATATATTTAATTTTAAACACTTTTAGATTTCATTACATTATAATACATTTTATTATATTATAAGCATAACAATTTGAGTGAAAATAAAAACTTCAATTAATTTCTTGTAATGTCCCTATTTTGCTTTATATGTTCCCATTTAGGGGCTATGTGATTAATTATGATTTATTTGATTATTTATCTTGCATTAAATAAAGTAAATACATTTATATTTAATCTCAAATGAAATACATTACACTTCTGAGAATTGATTGATTGAATGACTGACTGACTAATTCACTAATTGATTGATTTGAATTTATTGCATTTTTTTTAAATTCGGCACACCAAGGCTCCAAAAGTGTTTTAGAGGACTTTCACACAGGTAAATGTAGGCAAGTGTTAACAGTTTGGAGTCTGATATCTATGTATGATTTTTTCTGCAGCTTTCGCTGAGTTGCAAGTGTTTCAATGCCAGAATCTAGGAGGAGTTTACTTTTAATTAGGAGTTAGAGAAGATGTGAAAGTCACATTCTGGGTGAAATGTTATCTGGTTACATTGGTGGCAGAGGTTTCATTTTAGGGTTTAAAGAGAAAATTAACCTCTCCCCAATTAAAGCCTCAATTGTTGAAGAGTGTCATGCCATTTATTCAAGCAGACTGAGCATATTGACAGTTTGGGATGTGTAAATGTCAGGATTAATATGAGGAATACAGGGATAATAATTAATTTCAGACGAAAACTCAGAACTGAGACCATTAAAGTACATTTATATTCTGAGCTCGCTGTTATAGCCAAGACTCTAGTCAATAAGTTGTCTTATTTGACTTGTGATTGTTGAATTTCCATCTAAAATATCCAGTGTTATATATAATATAATTGTAATATTGACAAGATGATGTTTTCAGAAATATCCTACAAACCTTGTCCTTTCATAGTCACATAAAAGCATCAAGTGAGATGTCCTGGTGTCAATGCATCTGGCTCTCTGTCACTACATACTGTGGAAGAATGTTAGAAGTTCCTTCAGCGCCAGTTCCTGGTGCTCGAGTGGAGCCCAGCCTGTGACCTGGGATTAGTGTTCAAGTTCATCGGTGTCCAGACAGGTGTGTAATGGCTTGTAATTCTGTCTGAGAGAGGAATGGGGGAAGGGTTGAGACTGACAGTGTTGAGGTGTTGAACAGGGGCTGAAAATATGGTGTGGTTCAGTCTGGGCATGCTTCACACATGTGGACTGATTCCATGCTGGGCTAGATCCTCTGAACCTCATTAGGTGTTTTTTTTTTTTTTTTTTTTTTTTTTTAAACTAATCTACATTGTATTTTAACTATCCCAAAAGTGAAACGCTGCTTTGCAACATTAAAAAAAAGAAGAAAAAAGGGACATATTTACGTGAAACTCTCAGTGAGAAAAAGTGCATAGTGAATTTACACTGTGAAAAGTACTAACATATTTACTAAAATTCACTCCTTTTCCAGCATTAATAAATCGATTATTGGGAGATTACTGGGAGTCGCCAGTCAATCGCGTCATATCCCCGTTACCTCAGTTTCCGCTCGTACTACGTGTAGTCCTGGATAAATGCGGAAGTTGTAGTTGTGCGTTTGCGTCTATCAAGCAACAAACGTCAGCTTGTTTCGCGCATTTGTAATGGAATGGTGCACATTCTGGTGCATTATTCTTTTCAATTATTCTCGGAATGTGAACTGTTGGCTGTAAAGGGGGTCGCACACCGAACGAGAAGAGCCGCGCCACAGGACAAAGTCCAGTATCGCACACCGGACGCGCACTTTCTCATCATGAAAGGAAGATAATGTCTGTTCTATGTTATGATTGTACTGTACAATTAAATACAATCGTTGCTGAGAGTGCAGTCTGAAAATTTTATATCAGAACATCTGTTAACTGAATGAATTGAGAATCTCACCTGAAAAATCTAATAACATCAGTAATTGTCATTCAAGCAGCTGATTTCTGTAAATGAATACAAAACTAATTGCACATTGCAGCATAGGGCGAAGTCAGGATCCATTAGCAACGATTTGACTTCAAACCCTCTCCACCATAGCTTCGTCCAGTGACTCATACAGTAACATCTGTGATAACTAATTTACTTTTAAACCTGACTTTTCTTGCGGCTATTTCAGTTTAATGAAAAACAAGCATGTCATTAAACGCAACATTTATAGAAATCGAACTTTACCTCATCCATGACAACTAATTTTCGATTCCCGTCTGACTGATTTATCCACGGTGGAGTTGAAAACAACAGTTCCCATCATTCCGCGTTCCTCCACGTCGTCATCAAGCAAAGCCGTTGTTGTTGTTTTGAATGTCAGCGCCCTCTAGCGACATGCCAATCTTAGGTATTGAACCTTTAAATGTTGTTCTTTTGAACTTTCATTAAGATTTTGAAAACATAATGCACAACTGTTTTAAACATTGATGACAATAGGAAATGTTTCTTGAACACCAAATCAGCATATTAGAATAATTTCTGTAGGAACATGTGTCGGAAGATTCAAAAATTCTACTTTGCCATCACTGGAATAAAGTACATTTTAAAATAGAAAATGGAAATTGGTTGTTAATTTATAACTCTTGTAATCATAATCATACATGTATTTTATCAAATAATCCAGCCTTGTTGAACATAAGACTCCTTTTAGAAACGTCTTACAGGCCCCAAACTTTTTAACAGTTGTGTATGCATTATTAACAAACATAAATTTACATGAACCTAGATAAGTAAATGCTGTAAAAAAATAGTTGTTTATTGTTAATTCGTGATTGAGCGAATACACTAACTAATGTTAATACATTGAATATAATTGTTAAATATTAATTAATCTTATTTAATAAGCATTCATTCTAAGCACAATAAGATACCAGTAACATTTATTAAAATAGTTTTTAGGATTTGTGGCTGTATAGAGGCAATAATTACATAGCGGACGAGATTCAGTAACAAAGTCTTTACTTGGAAACACGCAGGAGAATACAGGAATTAAACTCATAGAATGCAATCACATCATACTTAAACGAGATCGGGCCAAGAACCAAGGGAACTGTAGTAATCAACAGAAAATGAAACCGGTGCTGAACTCATGAGTAACTATGGAAATAAGCAAGCTAACATAACTCAGACAAACCAGAACAGGGATCGGAATAAAAATTCAACCAAAAAAGAACTAAAACGTTATAATAGTAGGGTTCATTTGATTTCATGGGTGGTCTCAAGGTGTCAACATCTTTAGTTCACCCTTCGCCGGGAGTTTGATTGACAGGCGATCTGACAATCATAATCCACCATCTGCCGAATCCACCATTTTGTCCGAAAAGCACTCAGGGGTGTGTTTCCCATACAACGACGTTGTTCGCTGCTTCACTACCATAGTACGATGAATCATTGGAAAAATCAACTAGCTAGTCACGACTGTTTCCCGAAACCCATTGTCACAAAGTATCGTTCAACCACATTGGTTTCGCACGTGGTTAAGTAATTGAGATCCAATTAACTTATTAACTAGATTTGTTTTATATAAATTACAGACATGTCATCTGAGGACTATTTCTAATTGTTCTCAGTTGTTCTGCTTTATTAACAGACTCAATATTTGGCTCGTTCTTACATAGTGAGCCCGTTCGCATCCTTTATAGTCATATAGAACGCTATATGACAAAAACGTTGTTATATTAAATCGTTAATATAACACGCGAACCCAAGGCGTAATAAATCCTTTAGCGTAATATGAGACTACCTTACCCTACCCCACACCTAAACCTACCCATCACAGCGCATGTTATATTAACGATAACGGATGCCATGTGCGTAGTATAGCGCCGTTTTGTCATATAGCGTTCTATATGACGATAAATGATGATAATGCGTTGACATAGTAGAGCACGTCGCACATGCGCACTCTTCAAACACGTTACTTTAAATCTTTTGTAAAACTAAAAGACGTACATTACATTTGTATGGATTCTAAATAAAAGACACCGGTTGCACTGAAGGACAGCTTGCTTATTTTGCTCAAGATACGGATTTATTACCTCCAAATGTCATGCAATATAGAAACGATGCCTCTTAAACATAGGTTGAGAGCTGTCGTTCAAACCACACAACTTTGCGATGCTGTTTGCGAATGTTCGCTGGAATGATGGTTCGGGAAACACTGACACGTTGAACGATGCTGATAACGACGGAACTGCGACCATAGTTGGCTAACGATTCTTTCGGAAACGCGCCACAGGAGAGTTAGATTAATGTACGGTGAACTTGACGCGGTGTGACGGCTTTCCACGGCTGAAATAACATTCATTCTGATGTTCATTCATGTTTTTTTTCATGCTATAAATTAACTAGAAGCAAGACATGATCAACATGACGACACGAAAAGGTATTTGTTTAAATTTCTTTAAAAAAAAGAAAGATCAAAAGTAACCTGCTCTGTCCTGTCTGTCGGTGCGTTGTCCGCTCCTGATGTATTTTTTACTGCGTGAGAACATGATGTTTGGCGTAAGAGCGCCATGGCTTGTCGGACGTAGCAACAGAAACTAAAGGGGGCGGGTCCTTGCGATTATTATGTTTTCACTTGTTGATCGTATCACTGAGAGTGACAAAACTTGCCTTTATCTGGGGGTCAAGGCGCTCAGGAATTCTGGGAATGATGCTGTATAATGCCTGCTTATTGTTCTAATAAGAATTACAGAATGATAAATTGTTGATGAGTAATTGACAGATACATTCAGCAGCTACAAAACTTATTTGTGCATGAGAGAGAGAGAGTATAGGGGGTTCAGCATATACTAATACAAGCAGTTTTCGTTTTGTGTACTCTTGAAAGAGTGTCATCGTGGTAACACAAACATGTACACATTTATCCTTGAAAAAACAAAGCATGCTCCTTCTGGTGAGTTTTGACATTCCTCTTCAAGGTAATGGCCCTTATGAATATGCATAAGGGGCTCACCTTGAATTATAGGAATGTCTTTTAGCTTTAGTGAACATGTCAGAAGAGAGAATGAAATGACTGTTGATGTTGATTTTTGTTGTTCTGGCACCATCTGATTGAAGGGCAAACATACTTTTACCTCAATGATCGCAGCATTAAAAATATCCCCGTCTGTTGCCTGATTTTTTTATCTCCTTTTCTCAATCCATTAAAATGGGCAGAGAATGGAGGGGAAAACATCTAGATTTTGCAGATGTTGGAAGACAATTGTATTTGCCTGTTCACACACATTATAAATGTTTTACATTAATAATGCTTATAAAACAGGCTTAGAATGTTCTGTGACTGCTCTCATTGTACTCGTAAATGACTGAAAATTCAACTAGGTGCGTTTTCTTCTTTTCCACAGGAATTAGTCCAGGCCGTGTGCACGTCTTTTTAAACCAATTGGGCAGCAAATGAGTTAGCTGGGGTTAATAGGCATCATTTTGTCATTGTTTATTTAGAAGCACAGCAAGCCCTTGATCAGAGCTCCTTGACAATGTTTGGGAGCTCAAGTGTTCTATCAAATGACTACGCCTGCAGTTACTGGCTGCGGTCTTGCATGTCTTGCGGTCTTGCATTACAAAAATGTTTCACATATGTATGTGTTCTATACATATTAATGTTAAAGACACTTGTGCTTCTTAATACTTTTTTTGGAAACTGATATATTTTATTATTTTTTTATGACTAGAAAGTTCAGAATAACTTTCTATTTCATTTGAGATTTAAATAATTTGTGACATTATAAAAAAAACCTCTTAAATTAATTTAATGTTACTTTACCGAATAAAGTATTCACCATAGTTTACTCAATTTGTTTGGTGAAACATTTTTACACTTAAAAAAAAGATTTAATTTGAAAGCAGTGAAATAAATTGCATACACTGTATGAACTAAGTAAATGTAAGTAAAACAAATTAAGTTGATGTGAGTAACTGCATTTGGTACATTAACAAATAAAATTGAGTAGAATTATTTGTGGAACAACATTAAAAAAAAAAAAACAGTATGTATGAGTAATATCAACTGTTTCTATTTATGAGTAATATTTACTTTTTCATTTAAACCTTTGTAAAAAATATTCCATACAACCACCAGTACATGACATTGGCCTTTATTGTCGATGAGTACAACAATGACGTCACAGCAAATTTTATACAGTTTTAGCATAAACAATATTATATAAACTCATGTAAAAAAACATTTTCAAGTTTAATCAACCGGTCTGTTGTCCAATATCCACCGGATCAGCGCCGGTACTTCGTGCCGGAGATGGACTTGCGCTCTGCGTTTCACTTAGAGCCGAAAGATGCTTCGACGCGACTCCAAAACCTGCTAATAAACAAACAGTGCACAGTTCTCAGAACATTTTATCATCCAAATAGTTATAACGTTGACTCAATGTATTCCAGACACTTTGCACAGTAAAACGTCCTTTAAGATATCAACCCGCTGAAAGATAAACCTGATTGTCTCATCTGTCTCTGGGGACATGCCATCCACATGTTTCAAAGTTTGATTGACACATTTTGGACTAATCGTTTTAGAGAAAACTTGAAAAACTGTCAGGAGACGCAGTGTCCGGATTACCATGAGGACTCACGGTGTTCCGGATAGCTGAAAATTTCTACTCCCTTTGTTTCGGACAGTCATTTCTAATATAAAATGCATACAATTTTAACAACTATAAGTTGGTAAAGTAATCATATTAATCTACATAACTTTGTTGTATAAGCATCTATACACTCTTTTAATCGACAATTGCTCATTTGAGCATTATATTCTAACGTTGTATTTAAGAATTTAAAATATTTAATTTTTTCATTTATTTTTAAACAAATCACACTGACCCCAAACTTTTGAATTGCACAGTATATAATCCATACTATATTTTTGAAGTACTGTATGTGGTTATGGGTGTCATTAAATGAATATTTGTCAGTATATTCAAATATTGAATTATTACTTGTTTTGGCATTAACATAATTTATCTAGATACGTGTTTTTTTTTTAATTTTTTTTTTATGGTTTAGTCCCGAGGAATGCATGCAACTTGATAAAATACATGGATAAGTATCTACAAATGCATAAATGAAATGTGTGCACAGTATGCACCACTAGTGGCACCAATCAATATTGCAATTTGTTAGTTTGATGTACCTGACTGGGAATGACATAACATTTACATTTATGTGTTTGACAGAGACTTTTATCTTAAGCAACTTAGTGCTTTTTATCACTACATATCTTCCATGGCAATCAAAATGACATGCTCTACCAAAATGGTGTTGGGCAGAACTACAAACAGTGGCAGGCGGCGGAGGGTTTGAAACTAGTTTGACAACAAAGAAGCATTATTTTTGTAATTCTTTTTGGTGCCGCTAGTGGTGCAGAAATAACATGCTTTGTCTTTAACGGCATTGAACACATTTAATTAATCTCCAAAGTTAAGCAACTGGTCCTTGTGAAGGATTCTCTGTTTGTCAAGAATCCGGTGATGAGGATGAAAAGAAAAAGTGAACAGAAGAGATCTCCAGAAGAAGTGGCAGCAAATGTGAGAGGATGTCTGAAGACAGATAATGAATGAGAGTGGAGATTCTTCCTGTCCTCTCGTTTGGGTTTAGGCAGTGTGGAAATTCATTAGGAATGCAGTCACACTCTCAAGTGAATGACCATATCAGCTTACCAAATGCAAATACCACAAAATCTGCAGAGAAGGGAAAGGATTATGTGGTTGGTCTATTAACCTCCCAAAGAGATAACTGACATCTTATCTCCCCAAAATGGCAAGAAGAGCTTGACTACCATCAACCTGAGTTTGACACACACTTTTCACAATAATTAATAGGATCAGATGAAATTTTAAATAGGCCTCTGGGTTTCTATTATGGGTCCCCAGGGCTGTGAGAAACGCATGAAGTGTTTGCTGTTGTAGAGAGGTGGAGAGCTCTCTCTCTCTCTCCTCATTGAGGAATATCTGTGTCAGTGCCACCAATTGTGGAAAAAAAGGACAGTTGAATGCCTTTTAACACACACTCTCTATTGTACGGACTTATGTGAGGGCAAGGTCAAAGGGGGTATGATGTCATAGTAACCCAGAGGGCATTTCAGTTGTCATAGCAATGGCCAACTGACACCAATCGATGAGAACAGGGCTGAGTAGCTTGGGCCTCAGGGTCAGAAATAGAGATGGACAATGCTGAAACACTATCCTTGAATTGTCTTCATGCAGTTGCATTACCAGCTATTCGTGTGGACTTTGGCCATTGTCTGTAACATTGTGATTTAATAGGGAAAAGAAATCAAAAGTTCTGTGGATAAAAGGATTACCTGGATAAAAGGCCGAAGTTTTGCTTGAGATTTGCATGAAGCAAACTTTTTAATGAAAATGTTGTCATGTTTATTGCCAGTGGACAACATTTTAATTTGTGTTTATGTGTATTTCTAACTTAAATTATTATTTTATTTTCAAACATCAAAGCTTGACTCTATATATGATAAATGGTTGGTCAAGTATTTAAATGAATCATGCAAGGTGATTTTTATTTAGACGCCATTATTTACCACCCCCCAAAAAAGCATGTCTTAAACCATGTCTTGACTTAAACTAATGTGCGCTGCTCTTGGATAGATTGCATTGGTCATTATGGAAATGATCCGGCTGCGTCTGTTTTCTTTAATTTGCACGTCGTCTGTATATAACATGCAGAAGTTTCCACTCCCATCATTGCTTTTTTGGAATTGTTGAACACCTGTTGAATTTCCTTTAATGAAACAAAACACACTTACACAGTGTGAAACTCGTTATGCGCCATTATGAAGGCCTGTGTGCGGCAATGTGAGACAATGGCAAGCACATATGCGCAGCTTTTTACGGAAGACTAATATTTCGAGTTTAATCTCAAAATGTTTTGACTTTAATCTCGAAATTTTTTGAATTTAATCTTGAAATTTTTTCAACTTTAATCTCGAAATTTTTCGACTTTAATCTTGACATTTTTTTTACTTTAATCTCTAAAGTTTTCGACTTTAATCTCAAAATGTTTCGACTTTAATCTTGAATTATTTTGACTTTAATCTTGAAATTTTTCAACTTTAATCTCAAAATTTTTCGACTTTAATCTCAATTTTTCAACTTTAATCTCAAAATTTTTCGAACTTTAATCTCAAAATGTTTCGACCTTAATCTCAAAATTTTTCGACGTTAATCTTGACATTTTTTTACTTTAATCTTGACATTTTTCAACTTTAATCTCGAAATATTTTGACACTAATCTTCTGGGGGCTTCCGTAATTAATAGGTATTACAGTGTATTAAGCCACAAATACATTACAGTGTATTTGACCCACCTCAACAAAAACAAGTTGCTGCTTAAATCAAGTAGCCAGAGGTCAGTCAACTCAGATGTTTAAGTCATTTCACCTTATATTACATTAAACTGACTTTGAAACTTGTATAACTTATAACTTATTGCTTTATAATAGCAATGTAAAAACGTTATTGATCTTTTTTTATGGGAAAAGTAAGTATAGTTCTTGTTGTGTAAATATATTAATTCCATCTCTGAGCAGCATTAAACAGTCTGTGGAAAGACACCTGAATACCACTTCAAAATCACTCCTGTGTCACCTTCACAGTCTACATTTGTCATTACTTGGCTGAAGAATTGCTTATTCCAATTATAATTTTCTTTTTTATATCACATTTTATCATATTGCTGGTGCCGTTGTTCTATAAAAGCAATGTCACAGGTTGTGCATTACAGTGATTTTTCCACCATAGTATTTTAAGGAGAACATAACTCAAAGGATCGGGCATAGTTTGCTAAAAAAAAAAAAAGTGTTGTTGGAAATGTTCTTTTCATAGTTTAAAATAATAACAATTTAAAGACGGTCTGTGTGTATTCTTAAACCCATGGGACTGTCCGTGTATATGACTTTCCCTTGTCAAATATATAGAGCATCTATGTGTCTTGTATGATGACAAGTCACCCTTTTATCCACTTAATCAATGCGCTTGACCTCTGTAGCTTGCACCATGCTGAGTGATTAAAACCAAGCCTCGATGTGAATGTGCCACAGGAGTAGAAACCTGCTGGACAAGATGGAGTGCCTTCTGTTCCAGTTAGTGACTGTTGTCATTGAAAATGCATCAACAAGATAAACTTTAGCCAACCGAATTTATTATTTGTATTTTGCTTTAACATGGAGGATTTTCCACCACACACGAAGGGTATAGATAATCATAACAATTACAGTACATATGGGATTTTTAAAGAGATTGTAGCAAAAACATTCTGCTCACATTCAAAGGGCCAGAGAAAAAGAAGGTGGAAACTATATAACATATAATATGGGAATAAAAAAAGAAAGCAGAGAAGTGTGAACAGTCTGATATGTCTAGTCAAGCCGGAATTCACTCATCACTTCTGCTAAACCTTAAGATAATCCTGAAGTGGCTTTTCCTGGCCTACGTCCAAAATGCTCTTAAGAAATATGTCATAGGTGGATGAGTGCTGGGGTCAGGGTGTCCTGAGGGTGACAGATTTATAATAGCCATGCTAAAAACTTCAATGTAAATCAATGCAAATGCTTTCAAGCAGCAAGTTTGACATTTATGCAAAACAAAACCAAGCGTGATATGAAGGAAAGGACAAGCTTGCAATGGCTAAAGTTGGTGAGGAGTTTGTATAGGTGAAATAAACAAACACTGCTTGAATTATTTTAATGCTACAAAACATTCTATGCAGCTTGTCTAATGCAACCCGCATAGAGGAGGCAATACTGATGAGTTTACATGCTTGATTTCAGATTTCAAGGCAAGGAACCTGAAAGGAAACTTTTAAAAGAGTGTTATCACAAACACAAAAGCACCGTCTGATAACAACCTCGTGAGATGTTGGGTGTCACAGGGTCACTTTAAACTTGTCTGTTGCCAAATCTGGGTCAAACACTCAAGGTTTGGTTTCAGCACAAATTGCTTCTCCAGTGTACATTTGTCGAGAATTTCACTTCATCCTGTGCCGTAAAATATCTAGTTTCTCATGTGAATGGGTGTGTAGGGGCTAAACACCAGATTGTCTGTTCCTGCTGCGCTACCTTGAGGCCTGTATATATGTTTCACAATTTAACAGTCTGAGCTGCTGTTTTCAAAGAATGACAGTGTGTGAACTACTACAGCTGAAATTATTCTTTTGGCTCAGGTGTTGTAGTTTTGGTCTATGTATGTGGGGACAGGACAGCCTGGTCTCATTGTTAATACGTATGAATTTTACGTTTTTGCAAAGATAGAAAACGTACTTTTTAGTACGTTTTGATAGATGCTGAAACGTATAATATCGACGTATCTGCAACATTTAAACGTAACATTATTACGTTTTTACAGCTAAAAAACGTAAACTGTTTACGTATATTCCATATCATACAGATATCTGTATAATTTCCCTTTTTACCATTTTATAGATAAATGTAAGATCCCGTAACCCTAATCCCAAACCTAAACATACCCATTTTATACATAATATAAAAAAGGATAAAACGGTGTCGGGAAAGGGCAGTTTTACTAACAATATAACATTAGCATTAAAATCAATTTTGAGCCCACCAATCCTACTCCTACCCCTAAACCTACCCATAACAATTCCTTAAAACTAACACGTAACAAACTACAATTATAAAGAAAAACATAACTAACAGACAAGTATAATCACAATAATTTATTTATTGCGAAAATGTCAAAACCGATACCAAAAGCCGTTCACATGATGATGCGTTGCAGTCGCAGTCTTCTCTGGCAGTATTGTTATAGTTTTGTATGACGTACAGAGCAGAAATGAAATTACTAATCAGTGAAAATGTTAATCCGGCTTCCGGTTCGCGCTTCTCCATTTCAAATGATTAACCAGCCGTCTCACAGTCTTTCATGTCGCAGTCTGTGACGAAGCAGGAAGAGCCAATGAACGTTTGATATCACTGCCGTAAAACATGACGTATCGCTTCTCAAGGGCGCATTTTTTATTTGAATTCAGTCACCAGCGCGGGGTTTGACACCGTCGCTGCTGAGAATGGAGACGAAAGTCACGACTGGATAAGAGGCTGAATTAGGAGTTGTTTCTTGCATACAACTATGGATTCTAAAGATTTGGATTACATCAAACTAATAAAATTGATGTCTTTTGTGAATTTTGTTGTGTTTTATAGGAGAAAACGCTTTATGTGTCTCAACGTAAATAAACTATTACAAAACGGTTAAAAGTAACGTTAATGTTAAAGAATGTATTTTTAAGTTTTTATATTGTATTGTTTAACACCATGCAGGCGAAACGAGCAAAATGTATAAGAGTATTATATCAATAAATGCGACTGAAAACTTAATTAATAAGACAGTGGAATGCAATAGTCAAAACATAATGCTACGATATTAATATGCATAAATTGTGATACGTACAAATGTGTATGTCGGTGGATTTGTTCATACGTAAATAAATGAGGTTTTTGTGCTGTCAATACGTAAATATTTTACGTTTTAGTACTGTAAATACATCTGTATTATACGTTTCTGCGTATATAAAACGTAACTATATATACGTATGATAGAACGACACTTTACGTACAAATACATACGTATTCTCATGAGATCACGTCTAGACAGGAACGCTTTAAAGCTGTTGGAAAAAACAACAACAACAACAACAAAAAAAAAAACACAACATTGTTTTATGATGTCTTGGATTTGGTTAAGTCCAAATATTAGTCTATGATAAAGTATGACCCCTCATTATGTCTCTAAAATGTGATTTAAACTGAACAAGACTGAATAAAGCGTTCTTTTCTTTTTCTAGGGCATATATCGAATAAAATTATTGACTCAATAAGTGAAATAAAATTGAGTGACTCAACCCACTCAGCACAAAGAGAGCTCCTAATTACATTAGTTTAAATGAAGGCTGCCGACCGCTTGAGGTGCGCAGTGGAGTCTGAGAGCCACAGACAATGTGCGTTAATGTCGTGACACCGTGTCCCGACAGGTTAACGGCACCCATCTGTGGCCGGCACAGACACATCTAATTTGTTGGCCAAGTCGACATTTTTTAGTTGCTTTACACCCATTTAGCGGCAGTTGCTGTCAGCCCTCAGAGAGGAAATTCAGAACTTTTCACAGGCTTGTGGTCCTGAAGTGCAGCTTAAAAGCCTGTAATTAAGGACTGCTGTGTGCAAATGACAAACCCCAGTTATGACATGCAGGCAGAACAAGAAAGGGTCTTTATGACACTCGGGAGACAGGTACTGGTCGAGGTTTTGCAGGGTTGGCCTTAAATGAGTGGCGTTATTATCTCCGGTTATTCCCCGGAAAGTACAAACACCATCTTCCAGGCCTGTATGGGTATAATTTGAAGATACGATGCCTTGTGTACCAGAAATCAGCTTTTCAAAATATACTGATGATTGTCAGTTAAAGGCTAATTTGAAGTTTAATGAACTCTGAAAAAAGAAATTTACTGTACTGTAGATGAGGGAACTTCTGTTTTGGAACTTATTTGCATCAAATTATGCATAATGTTTGGAACTGTTCCCTGGAATGTGGTTTGTCAAATCCGTCTATGTTGAAAAAAAAAATACATATATGTATTTTTTTTCTTCATGATTCTTTTAACATCAAGAGCTTCAAGATACTGAGGTTTAGTCACATGACACACGTATTGGAAAGTAGCTAACTAAAAGTTGTGATGCTACTAGCCTGATTAGTTTTTTTCAGTAGTGTGACAAACTAACTTTTCGAAAAACAAGCTAATTGTTTCTATATCACTGTTTTTAATGTCAATTTGTCTCAATTAGTCTTTCTCCAGTAATGCTAGGAAGTTTGGATATATTGCTTGATTTGGGTGGTTTGCTTTAACACATCAGTTTGTTCAGACTCATTTCAATGAACTTATTTAAGTGATGCTTTAAATTGACCAAATTGCTTTTAAATGCTGAAATGTTTTTGTTTTTTTATGTTTTACTTTCAATTCATCAACTAATCCTGAAAAAAACTGCATCACTGTTTTCAACAGTGATAATAATTCAAAATATTTCTTGAGCAGCAAATTAAATTAAGGATTTCTGAAGGATCAAGTGACACTAAAAACTGGAGAAATGATGCTGAAAATTCAGTAATAAATTGAATTTAAAATCATTAAAATAGAAACAAATTGTAATAGCAGGGCTCAACATAAAAAAAAATCCCACTGGCCCCTCGGGCCAGTAGATCAGAGTTTTACTGGCCCCTTCTATATTTTGACTGGCCCTGAAAGAAATACAAGGAAAAGCACTTTTCCATTAAACTGTATTTATTGTATACATTAGGATTCATCAAAACAGTGAAGGGAGTACAGGAATTAAGAGAGACCCTGGAGACATGCAAAAATAACCTAATTTCAGCGTCCAGTAGATTATTTGTCAATACCTGCTCTCTCCTCATCTCGATCACTCTCTCTCTCTTTCCCTCAGTCTCCTCATCTTACTTATTAAAGCTAAAGTTATTCATTCAAGAGCAGTGAGTGATTTTCTTTTTGCCTTTAGTTGTTTGATTCGCAGTAATGTCGCAATCGTCCGCATATTAGACTGTTTCCCCTTTAAGAACGAGTGCAGATCTAAGTCTACTACTGACCAT
>JAQIUQ010007785.1:0-96624 GCA_030378365.1 Hybognathus amarus
CATTTTCTCCTGTTCTTCTGTGTTTTTCTCTCAGTCGTTCTCGTGTTTCTCTTCTTCTCTTCTTCTTCTCCTCTCCTGACGTTTCTTCTCTCCTCCCATTCTTCTCTGCTGTCGTTTAATTTCCTCTTGAGTCTCTTTTCTGTCATTTTCAGCCTCTTTTAATTTTATTTCCCATTCATTTCTCTCTTTCTCTTCTTGTTCAATCCTTCTTTTCTCCTCAAAATCTCTCCTTCTTTATTTCATCGTCTTGTTTGTTCGTAACTTCTGCTATAATATCGTTCTTGTTCATGTTTCATCTTTTCTTGATCTTGTCTGTATTTCTCTTCTCTCTTTCTTATCTTCTTCTTCTCTTTCTCTTTCAGCTGTTTTTCATACTGTGATCTCTGATTTTCAATCTCTCTCTTCATTTCTTCTACTCTTTTCGATGATATTCAGCTCTTCTCTGTTTTTCCTCTTCTGATCGTTTCTGGTTTTCAATCTCTCGTTTCTTCTGTTCTGTTTTCTCTTTCTCTTCAAACTCTCTTCTGAGTTTTTCCTCTTTTTCTCTGATTTGATTCTCCATTTTCATTCTCTCCTCGTCTGCTCTTTGTTTCTCTTTTCTCGAGTCTCTTCGTCATGATTTTCATGTCCATCTCATATTTGGTTTGTAATTCTTCTCTCTGATTCTGAATTTCTCTCTCTCTCTCTTTCAGTATTTCCTCCATCCTCTTTTTAATGGACATCTCTGCCTCCTCAAACATGCTGTTAGTGAAGTATCGACCCTCATTAGTGTTTTTCACTTCTTCTATCATGTTCAACAGTTGAGTCACTTGAGTTTTGTCTTGTTTTTCTCTGTTATTGAAAGCCAGGAATCTGTTTCCACAATCTCTGATCAGTTTCTTCAGTTCTTGATTGTTTCCTCTCATCACATAATCCTCTATAGATGTATCCTCAAGATCGTCTCCTCTAGTGAACAGGACGATGCTGAACTGAGCAGATTTATGACCAAAGATCTTCTTTATCAGATCTACAGTATCTGATTCTTCCTTTGTGAATTTTCCCACACTCAACACAATGATGAACACATGAGGTCCAGGTGACGACAGTGAAACACATTTCATTATTTCTTCCACCACATGATCGATTTGTCAGTGTTGTGTAAAAGAGTCCTGGAGTATCAACAACAGCGACTGATCGACCATCAACTTCACCAACTCCCTTCTCACACACAGTCGTCACTGAATCTAGGTTTGATTTGACTCTACAAACTCATTTCTTCCCAGAATAGTGTTTCCTGTTGCACTCTTTCCACTTCCTGTCCTCCCGATCAGCACAATCCTCAGACACTCCTGATCATCTGATTCACCTTTAGCACCTGACAATAAAGTTGATAGACAAAAAGACTTGAAAATAAGGGCAGAAGTTGAATATGATTATGCTGGATTAAAGAATTTGAGTCTTCTGTTATTTTTCGACCCTTTAAAATATTAGTTTCTTTATGAATGTTATACACTCACCCACTGACTGAAGTAACTCCTCTGATTTTATTCTCCATTTTCTTCAGTTTTTCTTTATGTTGTTCCTCCAGTTCACGTCTGACTCTGTTCTCTTGAGCTTTTACATACATCTGAAGTGAATATGGTTTACTCTTCCATTTCCTCTATATAATCCAGTAGTTCTGGGATCTGTCTCTGTGTTTTCTGGTTCCTTTAAACCCATCACTCTGTACTGACCTCCACAGAGACTGATTAACCTCCGAGAATCTGTGCTGGATTTGACCAACTCTGTCACTGGATCTTCAACACTGAGATCTGAGATGAAGAGCAGCACAAAATGCTCTCTGGAGTCAAATATCTTCTGGATCTTCTCTATTTCTGCTTTATTGTCATTATTAAGTGGACCAGTAGGAATAATGAGGAGGAAAACATGAACTCCAGGATCACAGAGAGACACACAGCGGAGAGTCTGACACATCACTTCCTCCTCTGAGAGATGATTGACAGCTGGAAGCTCCACCAGACTGATCACACGACCATGAAGCTCCAGTTCATAAATCACACACTCTGCGCTGGAATCGCTCCTGATGTGATGTGGAAAGTGTTTTCTCTCCCATAAAACATTTCGACACAGAGGCTTTCAGAGCCGCATCGCTTCCACACAACACCAGGTTCACATCAGGTTTACTAGATGCCCGTGAATGACACTGAAAAACATATCAAGCAGAACATATGTTTTTACTAGGGCTGGGCGATATATCGCATGACATTGTTATGCGCATCTCGTCAATAAAGCTAGTTCCTTGATTAGTAGTAAATCACTAGTGCTGCACGATTAATCGTATCGCAATCGTAATCGCGATGTCAAAGCTATGCGATTATATAACACAAAATGGCGCGCTGCCTGTGAATGTCCTGGATGTGACCAAAGTCCAGTCTCTGATGTGACTCACAGAAAGACGCGCGCCAGTATAACGCGCACGCACAGACCGCGTACCAGCCAAGAATACAGTTCTCTTTTCAAGCTGAACGAACAATAACACACAATTATGCCAAAATGTCGTTTTGTCCAGTATCTTCATAACACAAGAGCAGTCTTAAGTTATGATGGACGAAAGAGTTGCGCTTGTGGGAGAATGAGGCGGGTGTGAGATCGCGTATCTGTCCACAGGCTGCTCTTAAAGGGCCAGCAGCGAATAAAGCGTTCTGTCGGTAAAGTTAATCAAAGAACAAAGGGAACAGAGAAAAATACTCACTGCTCACTGAACTTTTGTAAGTTTAATAAGGATTAGTCTATAGACCATTTCACAAGATGTAAACAACACTGGTCCACTGTTTCAGTTTTGTAACTGTTTTCTTTATTTCACATGTAAAGAAAACTTCTTATAGATGTTTGTTTAACTTTTTGATTCAGTTTTAAATGTTCTGTTGGTTGTATTTTATCCGAGGCTTTTATGTAGTGTTAAAAACTGGAACAGGAAGTGCTTCTGGACTCAGTGTTGTTTGACATCTTGTGAAATGGGTCTATATATATAATTTATAATTCATGCAGCGCAGACTATTTGATAACTTTATTCAATATCCTATAAGGGCACAGGTAAATATGGCATTTATTTTATGGTTTAGTGTCAGAGCCGGCGCCGAGCCGAGCGCTGATGCAGGGGGCGTTGAAAACTGAGAGGGGGCTTTCACATTAACGCACGTCACCACTTTTTTTCGGGGCTCCCCACTACTTTCTGAAACATCTTCGCGGTACGGATGAACCCATAAAAAATGGATTAGGCCTAAACATCTTCAGTTAACTAGCAGAGCATTCATTTTGTTCTGTAATTGAGTCGTTATAGTGCTGAAATGTTTTTTGTTTTTTTAAATCAATCAAAGTGCTCGTTTCGATCAGTGAAGCGGATAGTGTTGTCTTGTGGCTCGCGCTGTCTTCCCACGGACACGCGCTTCAATCAGTTGCGGAGACTAACCCAGGTGAAAAAAAAGTTCACTAAAATACATTTTATTTAAGTGCACTTAGTACACTTCCATAATGCACTTAAAGTGCTGTATTTTCGCGCACTTATTTTGTACTTAATATATTAAAACAGCTTATCTTTAGTACTGCTTAATAATAAGTACGACACGTAGTAAGTCTTTGACTTATTTGCAGTGTTTTTAGTCTTTGCTTGCCTCCATCTGCTTATATGCTTGTTTGCTTGATATAGCCCAATAAACTGATTACCTGTTTCTTTTTTCTGTCTACTATTTGTATTATTTTGTGAAGCGACCTTTAGTTCTTGAAAGGCGCTATAAACATAAACATTATTATTATTAACAAGCATAATCGCTGAAGAAGAAAATCACTATGTCACCATTATGGTGATCAGTGTTTATTTTAGTTGGGCTCTTGACCCTTACATTTATAACTTTATATGTTGTTTGGCTGATGTACATGAGTTATAACAGCCATGATGAACAAAGAGAAAGGTGATCTGATGTTGTTGGTTGTGTTTTAACATAATCATTTTTTGATTATGATTTTATTGATTATAGCAGTACTGGCCTTTTACAGAAAAAATATTTTTAGCATTTTCAATTTATCCAAAAGATTTCTTAGTTATTCAAACTTGGTAAATTAGGATTCATTACAAATTAAAAAAGGTAAAATTGCCCATATAAATCACACTGTTCATCAAGGTTAATCAATGTTCATCTGTTAAGAAGACTTACTGCCAGGAGGGTTTCTCTTTGCTCCATTCTCTCCTTCTAGATACTGCAAAAATAAAAGCATTTGCAACGTAAATCTTGGATACGACACAATAATCACTTCTTTTGCAAAACACAAAATTGAGAACAGGTAAAAAGCAATATCGATATATTAATTATCTAAAGATATTGGATATTAAGAGATCCATGGTTAACATAAAACACAAAGGCAATAACAAAATGAAGTAAAAGGGTGTAATGAGGTATAATAATGAGGTCAAAATTCAATCATCTTTATTAATCATGCCATCAGCATTAACAAAATCGAGGATGAGCTTCTGTCAGGTGTCTTGTGGTGGTGTTTTTTATTGTTGTTGTTTCAAAAATAGCCACAAGTGTGAGGCTTAAACCTTCTGGTATATGTTAGACAATCTTCTTCATAATAATTAAAGCTTGAAGTATCAACTTTAGTATATATACTGTCTTTGTATTTGTACAAAACATATTCAGTGTTTCATCAAGTATATGAGGGACATAATTTCTGTACTTAGTAGTTTAACCATTTCAGGTGACATTTTATCAGCTTGTACATTTGAATACTGAGCCTTCAATGTGATTAATACCATTTAGAAACGGTGTTTCACAATAGGTACACCACACACTTCATTCACCTATTAAAAAGATTCATTTCATAGAGCAATCTCTGACCTCTGTCTCTGCTGGACATGATAGTTTCTCTTCCGTCTCTTTCTTTATTCTGCAATCATCATCTTCTCTGACTTCTGTCTGTTCTGTTCATCATCCTGTGAAATATTGCACTGATTTTACTTCAGTAACACACACTAATGAGACCACATTATGTGTGCAAGATTTATTTTAATTTGCTAATCATTGATATGATGTTGTTTAAAATATTTTGTATGGGACTTTGTTTACTCCAAAACACACACATTAAATACATCACTATGTGTATAAACACTGAATGACTGTTTTTGGATATTGGTGTTTCTGTGGATCTAATGTAATGACTTGCTCGAATTCTAACTTAACTTTTTATTTAACCACAAAAATAGCCTTTTGAGACATTTGTTTTAGCAACATACACAATTTTAATAAAAGTGTATGCGATAATGGTAAAATATGTACCTTTACACTTAATAACAACTGAACACAATTGCACATTTTGCACTTAAAATTGTGACACACGTAAGTGAAACCAACCTTTTCTGCAGCTCATATAGGCTTGTTACTCTCACAAATGATCTAAAATTACCGTTTTGTGTTGCATATCATGTTTACATATTGTCCAATTCTCCACAAAGAGTGTCTTTAAAGTAAAATATATAACTGTATGTCGAGGTTTGGTCAATCCTGTCATCAAGGAACCAGGAAGAATCATGTGTGGGTGGAGTTTGTGTAAGAGTTCATGCTGAAATGTGATACATTAAACAAGCATTGTTTTCATTGACTCTTATTTATATTCATATATCAGTTTCACATATAAACATATAAATCACATATAAATGTACCTTTTTTTTCTTTTCTTTTTTTTTGCGAATTGGTTTAAAAGGGGAATTTGGCGCACGGAGGCCATCTGCTGGATAAAGAAAAATATGTGAATTCAACGAGAACACCTTTGCATTCTCCAGAGGCCCGTTCAAGGAGATTCAACCAACTCTGAGCCAAACCAAACTTGAACTCTGGGTTGATTGACTTACCCTGAGATGGGAAAGTTTTTGGTTTCAGAACAGCTCAATTGCGTTTAGTTTAATCAACACTGAGTAGACTTTCTCCTAGTTAACTCTCTTTTTGGCCTGTAGTTTGCCTTTATAGATTTTTGACATTCCTTCCAGTCTGAAACAGAAAATCCAGAGTTTCCCTCGATTCAGAATTAACATACTCAGAGTTTCCACCTCCTTTCAGAAACGGCCTCTGTAAAACAACAATTGGGTTGTCTTTTAATGTGATATATACCTATCTTCTTCTGTATAATCTGTGTATACATATTTATTAGTAACACTTTTATAGACAGAATGTTAAGAACTTCCTTTGTCCGCATTTTAATCATACAATGTAATTTATTCATTTGAAGCAGGTTTTGACGACTCAAGAAGCAGCCTGCCTAGTTATTATGCTTTAATGTTCAAACTCGGGACACTCGGGTTTTAAAATGTGTCGTAATACAAAAGTTTGGCTTCGGTTTCTTGTGTTTTTTATGACAGGGAGTTTTCGATACGTGTGTGTACGTTGTGGTGGCGCTGGTGTTTCTGCACGGACGCAAAAACTGCCGCACCGCCGGAAGTTCATTCCACGCGCTCGTTCTGCAGCCAGTCGCGAGACGCAACAACACACTGGGATTTTCGGGGAAAATAACAATTAAATCGTCTTTACGACACACAAAATACACTAATAATGTCTGACAACGAAGACAAGTGAGTTCTGAACGCTTCTGCTACACTGGATGGATGTGTTTACTTTAGTTTAAAGTGTGCGAGTGTGTAAACAACAATTCGATTATTTTTCTCTAGTATAACGTTACTTATATCTATTTTAGAACTTAAACATTAAAACTGTGAATGATATTAACTTACACGAGTAACTGTGTAACTCGCTGCATCGTAAATCTTTAGTTTAGTGTTTAGTTCATTGTGTGTGTGTTTGTTGTTTATCAGTTTCGATGACGGAGACTTTGATGATGTTGAAGATGAAGAGCCTCTGAATGATCTGGAGAATGTAGAAGATGTAAGAACATATCTGTTTTTATTATATTCATATCCTCACTAGTGTTTACATATGACAGGCATTATATATAATAATCTCATAAAATATATAATGTCAAAATCGAAAGAAATGAGAAAGTTGTATTTTGCATTTTCTGTAAAATCGCTAAATTACAAAATAATTATGTTTCTTGCATTGTGACATTATACAGTACATTTAAACTGCTCAACTTGTCTATTCTGTAATAATTTTTGTTGTTTTTATAATACAGCAGATTACGTATTAGGCTATACATAATTATTATTTTTGTGTTAGTATCATGTAAGTTATGTAAATTTAGTTATTTAGTTAAATATTAATTTCTGGCGCTTTTTAGCTCATATTCTCAGTCCAAGTGCATTTTTTAGCACTAATACGATTTTTTAATTATGACTGTCAATGAAGTACAATAATTTAATAAACATAAACAAAACGTCATTTAATGTTAAATACAACAGCTGCTATTTATTGTAGAGATTTTGTTTGATTCTCACTCTTCATCACATTAGTGAGTGTTTGTGATGAGAATAGTGTTGTTTCTCTAGTTTTTCTTAGTCTTAGTTTATCAGATTTAGTCTTTTCTGACAGTCTTGTGTGTATTTCTCATGTGATGTGTGTGTGTGTCAGGAGGATCAGGAGAACGTCCAGATCCTGCCGGTGGGAGAAGGTCATCAGGCCAATCAGAAGAGAATCACCACACCGTACATGACCAAATACGAGCGCGCGCGAGTGCTGGGACACGAGCGCTGCAGATCGCGTGAGTGACCTTAACCCCTACACACACAAACTCAGTATGTATTTGACCTCAAAGTACGCTGGCACGGTCTGTCACTCAACTAAACTAAAACGTGCGCGCGCTGTTCTCAAATCAAGCAACAGTTGAAGAAGTAGAGTTCGACCAATCATAGCACTGGGTTCATTTCTTAAAGGGGTGGTTAAGTATGAGGTCACTTTTCTAACTTTAGTTAGTGTGTAATGTTGATGTTTGAGCATAAACAACATTATCAAAGTTACAACATTTTTTGTTGTGTTTTTTGTTGTTTTAGCTGTTTTCTACGGGTAGTTTCTAGATTTCTTTCTTTTTCTAGATTAGCTGACCAGCCTCAGATTATGCAATGCAATATTAATCAGGAGAGATGATGTGAGAAGTGACTTACTGTGTCTTATAATGTAGGCCAGTCAGTGCTGTGACATTTTGATTTGGGTCACTTTAGAAGAAAACTAGAATTGCTCAGTGACATCACTTCCTGTGTGTGACAGGATGTGTGCGCCGGTGATGGTGGAGCTGGAAGGAGAGACGGATCCTCTGCAGATCGCCATGAAGGAGCTCAAGATTACGACACACACACACACACAACTGTTATTGACTTCAGGATCTGTTACGGTGATGGTGTAGAAAAGCGTCTGAGAAATGAATACATGTAAATCATATTCACAGTTCATGGTAGAGAACAGCTGCGTTATATATTACCACACACACACACACACACACACACACACACAAATCTGTCTCAAATATCTGTTGGTGTGTGTTTCTTCGTCATGTATGTGTTGGTGTGTGTGTGCTTGTTCAGTCATATTGAGAACATTGGACCCCTTTGACTTTCATTGTATGAACAAAACACTCTCATAAATGTTGTTATTGATGTGTGTGTGTGTGTGTGTGTGTCCCTCAGGAGCAGGAAGATCCCCATCATCATCCGCCGGTATCTTCCTGACGGCAGTTATGAGGACTGGGGCTGTGACGAGCTCATCATCACCGACTGACACACACACACACACACACACAGATCTGTGTGTCTCCTCAGTGTTTACAGCGCCAGGTGTCCTCATGTGTGTGTTCTGCTCTGTTTATAGTGGAGGTTTGGTTTCATCCTGCAGGTCTGGTGATCGTCCACATGAAGGCAGCACACACACACACACACACACGTCACTCTGAATCTCCTTATTTAATGTCTATTGTGTTTTATTGATGCCAGATTAAACCTTTTTGTAGTAAATGCCACTCTGTGTTTTTATCTTTGTTGTGACACTACTGTCATCAGGAGATTCACTGAACACTTTAACTGTTTAGTTGAGTGTTTATTAATTAATATTTCACATTAAGTCTGATCTACAGCATCTACAGCCAAATGTTGAGATTGCCACTAAATAATGTTGTGCTTGAGTTTGTAAAACAGCAGAACGAGATTGTGTTTCTGATTAATAGTATAAAGAGGACAAAACTAAAAGTTCAGAAAATGAAGGAAACGTCAGTTACAGTACAGTATCATTATTATTATATTATTATATATAATAAATAGTTTATGAAGTGTGCGATCTGAAATAGGTTTGACGTGATATCAGTTTTCACTAGAGACGATGTGATCTAATGTAAATATTCATTGTTTTCGCTGTTAAGTGACAGAATCTACAGTTTGAGGTGAAACTCGTCGAAGCTCGTTTCTGCCAAGAATAAAAAAAAATGAATTTCGATTTAATATCTCACAATTTTGAGAGAAAACAGCCCCAGTTTGAGGATAACTCAATTGACAGGTAAAAAGTCAAAATTTGCTAAATATACACACAGTTTTGATGGGAAAAGGCCAGAAGTGTGACATAAGAAATCAAATTTACGTTTTTTTATTATTCTGTTTATTGTATTGTGTGGAAACAAGTGTCCATATAAACCAGCTACTTTACAGCAGTTTTTAGCTTCCAATGATGTCATTTTGTGGGTGGAGTTTAAAGTGCACTTTATTTAAAGTGCACACAATTATTGCAGACTCCACAGTATGCCGTTACTATTTGTAACAGTAAGTGAAGTAAAATGATGTAATGTCCAACAATAAGCTCTTTCAAGCAGTAATGTGTTCTATTGTCTCATTACCACATTGTATTGTGTTTAATTAAGCATGTGATTTTATATTTAAAGGTGCAGTGTGTGATGTTTAGCGGTGAGGTTGTGGACTGCACCCAACAGAAGTAACAGTGGCCGACAGGAAGTGATGTCATCCGAGACAGCAGAGAGTAGCCAGTTCAGCAATGAGGTTTCTTTACAAAGATACATTAAGAAATGATGTTTACTTTATTATTCATAAGACGATAGTTGTTGTGCATATTATTGTTTATTCATCATTGTGTCAGTGTTTTATTCGCTGACTTTAGCTCGCTGCTTTGAGCGAAGAACAACGTAGTGACGAAACGCGTGTGTCCGTTAGGGCCACCGTAGAAACATGTCAATGTAAGTGGACCGAAAACTAGCTTTTATTCAATTAAAAGCTTACATTAAACTGCCAAATCAATACTTATATATACATATATATATATATATATATATATATATTGTACATAAAATGAATTAATTCATCATTTGCTGAATCATATTGGTAGTATCTTTTTGAGATATAACTTGAAGTGTCAAATGTGCTGGAGACTTAAGCAAAGATTAGAGCAAAACCAAACGCCAGTCTCCAATTATAAGTCTAAAATTAAAAGCTTTAAAGAAAAGTTTGGGAGGTACCTAGAGAAATTTTAAAACCTAAGGTTTTAGAGAAATATAAAATCAAAATATATATATATTTTTTTTTTCATGGCAAAAATAGACCATAAAAAATGCATAAATATTAATAAATTCAATCAAATTATCTCAAAATACTAAATTAAAAATAATTAATATTATAGAACAAAAAATGCATTGTTTTTTACTGGGATGGAGGAAGTTTCATTTTTAGGTGTCCGGTCACCACGAAGGCTCAGGGCGTGACTCCTAAACGAAGACCGTCAGAGGGATAAAAAAAAAATTATCTCATAATTTAGATTTGTACTTGTCATAATTATGACTTGTTTGTCATAATAAGGACTTAGTATGTCACTATTATGACTTACAGGTGAAACTTGAAAAATTTGAATATCCTGCAACTGTTCTTGTATTTCAGTAATTCAAATTAAAAGATGAAACTAATATATTTAGTATATATAACTATATGCATGATTATACTTCATCAGAGGGCCGAACATTTCTGTATTTAAAATCCTTTTTGTTGTTGTTTTATTGATGTGATGTAATATTCTAATTTTCTGAGGTTTTGAATTTGGTATTTTCATAATCTGCAGGCCTAAGACACAAAATCATCAAAATTATTACTTTTTCACGAGTTTCACCTGTATATATGTCATAATTTTGACTTTAAATATCGTAATTCTAATGTGGTGGAAATATATACACAGCTCCAGTAACTGTGGATAGTTACGTCATGTAATTGTGTTCATGTATAACTAGTGCACAGTATTCAGTGAATAATACTCTAGTACTTCAGAACAGATTCGCAGTGGCTGATGGGAAATGAATCTTGATATCCCTCATGATACGTGGAGTCATGATGATCCAGTGACAGAAAACTAGACATGTTTCAGATGCTGGGTGAGACTCCGTCCATCTCTCTCTCTCTCTCTCTCTCTCTCTCTCTCTCTCTCTCTCTCTCTCTCTCTCTCTCTCTCTCTCTCTCTCTCTATTGCACTGTTTAGGAATGTGCAAATCCTGCTGCAGTGAGACCTGCAGTGTGTGTGTGTGTGTGTGTGTGTCTTTGTATCCAGTGAAACTGCAGGCCAGTCCCCCCTCCTCTTCTCTCGCTCAGCCAGAGCTGAATGAGTCTCTTTGTTTAACCAAAGTATCACACAGATGATTAAATCAGGGGAATTAGAAATCAGCTTCAGTTCTCAGCACACACACACACACACACATGCAGGACAGCACACACACATATTAATGCAGAAATGCAGAGGATGTTGAGATATGCAGTCATTAGTTTCAGCCAATCAGAGTGAATCTGCAAGCTCAGATGCACATCATAAAAACACACTGGGTTCATTAATAATCATAAACATATACAGCACATATTTCAAAAATCAATAATATATTGTTGTCAAATGACTTCATTATTTTGCATGTTTAATTCAGTTATGGTAATGGTCAAGTCCAGCATGTTGCATTATTATACAATAGGCTATCTCATGCAGTGTGTGTACTGGAGTTTGGCAAATGTCCTGGCTAATAATTTTTGTTTCCCATAATGTTCCCAAAACACGCATTTTTTAAAGTTTTTTTTTTTGGTTAAATAGGTTTATTTATGAAAAAAAAAATCTTAATAGGGTTACATGAAAATTCCTTTAACTTTCAGATAACGCTTTACTAACCTCATTACTCTGATCATTTAACCAGTTAAATGTCAGTTATAGATTCAGTGCATACTGTATATATATATATATATATATATATATATATATATATTAGAGCCCGACCGATAAAGGATTTTGAAGGCCGATACGATACAAATATTTTTTGGTTTTAAAATCCGATATATCGGCCGATATTTTTTTTCCGAAACGCGCAACAAAACATTATCAGATTTCTCTATCATTCGTTATTTGTAGTTATTTATGAGTTTTAAAATATTATGATCATGCATTTTAAAAAGAAATTTGTTTCTTTTATTGTCAAAACAGAACAGACTGATGATAGTGGCGTTAGCTAGCTTTGTGGTTAGCTAGTCTATGATGAGCCATAATTTAGCTGCAAAGTGTAAAACATAAATTTTCAATATAACAGGCCAAGGAGAGATGATTAGTCTTATTGCTATAACTGTCACGCGCTATTTAAGAAATACTTCAGTCACATTGTCAAAAGTTAAAAGGACAGTCAGTCAACTACACTGTAACAACGTAACGTAATTATTACTAACTAATTCCGCGACTGATGGGGATGTTCTTTAAATTGTTATTCAAGCAATGTATGTCTCTTGACCAACTCAACGAGTGTTGCCAACAGGGACAGTGTAGAGTGCCCTCTGGTGGACAAACTATACAACTCCAACACTCATGACATGGTTCAAGCGTGTTTCGTCCGTATTTTTTTTTTATGTTTGAAATATTCATTTATCGGCCATTATAACTGCCGATACCGATAATTTAGAAAATGCCTAATATCGGCATGCCGATATATCGGTATGGCTCTAATATATATATATATATATATATATATATATATATATATATATATATATATATATAGTGGATATATATAAAGTATATAAAGTTGAAAAAAATATACTATAATGTGCTATTCTGAAAACGAACTTCTGTTATGATTTTACAGCTAGAGCAGATAAGAAAATTAATATTTCGTGTGTGTGTGTAAATGAGGACTCGTTTGTACAGACTGCAGCTTTATTTAAAGTGAGGGAAGTTAGTCACTGCTCTCTTCTATTTACACTGATAAAGAAAAACAACACTTTTACCCACCACAGAATTACATGACAAAAGTTTCCAACATCAGAGTAAAATGCTACTGATAAAAAAACGAAAACAACAAATATAAATAATATTTTGTAATATATAACAGAAATGTTGTTTGTTTGCTTCGGTTGTTTTTGAATAGTACTAATAAAGAGGGCCACAAATTATATTTAAAAAAAGGGTAAAAAAACGTCGAATAACCAAACATTGTTTGTCTTTATGAAATAATACCGTAATGTTTTATTGATAGGCATCAAGGTAATGTTCTGAAACGGACATTATGTGTATTCTACAAAATACAAATCTATTTCAAACTCGCATTTCAATGTGGGCATAAAATATGCGAATTGGCAAATAGATGAAAGTTCACGCCCTGAAAAAAGTATCACGTGATTTAATTCAAATTTATCAGCGATTATGAACCGTTTCCGATGGACTGAGGCACTAGCGGTGTCTCATAATCACGTTAATTCAAATGTGAAGAGACATACAATACAGTACTCCGTTTGTGTGTTTGGAGTAACATCGTTTGAACACGTTTATCGCGTCCAGGCACTGATATTTACACACGCTGAAAGTCATAAAACACAAATGTCATTAACAAACACTAGACAGTGGTGAAGACTTTTCAGTGTAGTTATGGCAACACAAGAGTAACAACAATAGAAAAGATTACAACAATAAAAACACGTCATTATTTGTCCAAGATAAAAACAATATGGGCTTATTTTGGTTAATAAAAAGAGATTATTCATACATACAAATAAAAAAAACAACAACAACATATGGATGTACAGGTAATAACATCAGGGTGTAAGTTTATGTGAATGAATGTATCGGAAGAAGTTTGTGATCTGGTACACTGATGCCAAACCACACAGAGTTCAATAACTACGCCCGTTTAAGTTGCTGTTTTGGTCTCAGTACTTTGGTAATGTGTCCTCATGAAATACCACTGGTGTCAAATCGGCGGACGAGCAAGATCTCTGTGAAACGGGTCATGATGGTTTATCTAATCAGCCTGAGGCAACGTGAGAATATGTTTTCCCTGCAGATCTCCACACGCGTTGTTTTCTGTGTGTGGAATGTGGTGCAGGCGAGTGTTTTGATGATTTTCGGTCACATACATACTTTAGTTTGGACCTTCGGTGACTGGAAATGAAACGAGAGCGTCGCCGTCACCTCCGTAACGCGCGTCATGGTCGGGATCAGCGTGGTGTAGACGGGCTGCTCCCAGTGAGTCGGGCTGTGCGACTGCGGCACGGATCCGGGGTCGGGATGGCGGTGTGAGGGGCCTCTGGGAGGGGCCCATGTAGGGGAAGGCGGAGTACAGGCCTGAGGTCTGGCTGGAGTGGGCGTGGTCCGAGCCGGACGCCTGGTGCTCCGCGTACTCTGCGAACTGCGCACGCGACGCCAGCGAGGGAAAGGCGGAGCTTGTAGTGCGGCAGGCTGAGAGGAGTGTACGTTACAGTGCGAACCGCTCAGCAGTGGCGGCATCGCTCAGCGAAGTGCGTCTCGCTCTTAATCTGCGTTTTCCCTCCATCCGAGCCCAAGTGCTGCTGGGACGGCAGCTGTTGTTTGGAGAGCCATGCGGTGGAGTGACCGCTCAGCGGCCGCTAGTGCGCTGGAGATGCCGTACGCGTGCGGTGACGCTGAAGACCCCGCGCTCGCGGCCTGCGGGTGCCCGTTCGGCGGGAGGTACTGGTCGAACTCGTTCTGCATCGAACGGCTCCATGTTGGCCATCACGTCGTGGCTGATCTCGCCGATGTCCACGTTGCCGAAGCTCGATGTGAGGTTTGCCGCGCGGCAGATGAGGAGGCGGAGCTTCCATCTGGTCCTGCCCCCAAACCGCCCCGGGAGGCTCCGCCCTCGCGCTTCCCTCGCCAGGTTTCCCGCCCTGCAGCTCCGTCTTCGGGGTCGTACGGGGTGTCGGGGGGCTGTGACTCTGACCTGGAGAGAACAAACGAAAGAGGTTTAAGGTACATTTACACTTATCATGGAGAAGTTTTTCCTTTGAGTTTAAAAAGACGTACAGACGACACCATTGTCAAAACAATCCCTGAATTGTTAGAAATCATTCTAATATGCTGATTTGCTTCTTAAAGGGATACTCCACCCAAAAATGAAAATTCTGTCATCCTTTACTCACCCTCAAGTTGCTGCAAACCTGTATGAGTTTATTTCTTCTGCTGAACACAAAGGAAGATATTTTGAAGAACGATTGGAACCAACCAGTTGTTTGGCACCATTGAATTCCATTGTAGGAAAAAAAAATACTATGGAAGTCAATGGTGCCTAACTTCCAATCGTTCTTCACAATATCTTCCTTTGTGTTCAGCAGAAGAAAGAAACTCATACAGGTTTGCAATAACTTGAGTAAATGACAGAATTTTTGGGTGGAGTATGCCTTTAAGAAACCTTTTTGGTGAAAAAGTGACTTAAGCTGCAATTCATTGACTGGCCACTAGAGACAGGCTCCAAAAGAGAGTCAATCCCATAGACCCCCATGTTAAAATACACAACTTTACAGCAGAAAAACATGTTTACAGCCTGGTGCAAAAAGTGGGTTTGGTCTATAAAGCTAATTTTGCCATTCATGACGACTGTGAGGGGGGTGAATATTTTACAACTCATCCATTTAAATTATATTGGTGGTTGAAGAGATTTCCCAGTTCTATGTTAAGCGCTTTGAGTACCCAGAAAAGCGTTATGTAAATGCCACGAATTATTAATTATTATTATTATTATATTTAGCCTTAAAGTTCTGCATAATTAAGGGCGTGGCCACTTGAGTGACAGGTGGATTGCCACTGATGCCACTACTAGCCATTTGTCTGCTGTCTGTTATCGGTCACCTCACCTGAGCTAATGTCTGTTAGCATCACGTCACCTCACCTGAGCTAATGTTATTAGCATCACGTCACCTCACCTGAGCTAATGTCTGTTAGCGTCACGTCACCTCCGCTAATTTCTGTCAGCATCACGTCACCTCACCTCAGCTAATGTACCTCACCTGAGCTAATGTCTGTTAGCATCACGTGACCTCACCTGAGCTAATGTCTGTTAGCATCACGTGACCTCACCTGAGCTAATGTCTGTTAGCGTCACGTCACCTCACCTGAGCTAATGTCTGTTAGCGTCACCTCACCTCAGCTAATGTCTGTTGGCATCTCACGTCACCTCAGCTAATGTCTGTTAGCGTCACCTCACCTCAGCTAATGTCTGTTAGCATCGTCACCTCACCTCAGCTAATGTCTGTTAGCATCTCGTCACCTCACCTCAGGTAATGTCTGTTAGCATGTCTGTACCTCACCTCAGCTAATGTCTGTTAGCATCTCGTCATCTCACCTCAGCTAATGTCTGTTAGTGTCACGTCAACTCATCTCAGCTAATGTCTGTTAGCATCATGTCACCTCAGATAATCTGCTTCTTTGCCCATTTTCTTTTATCCAGGAGTGACACGTGGCCAAGATGGCGACGGCCGACTCTGCCCACTTTGGGCTTCAGAAATTCTCTTTAGAAACACACGGGTGATGTCACAAATAAAAATAGAGCGAAAATGTTTGTGAAAAACGGTAATTTGTTCTTTCAGGATTCTTCGATGAATTTCTGAGTATCTCTCACGGTGTTATTATAATTTCATCTCTCACTAGTGTTAGCGGTGAGCTCACCTGTGGCGTGCGGGTGGTGTCCGTCGGCCAGTGGGGAGCCCGTGACCCCGGCGTGGGCCACCTCCAGGTGCAGGCTCTTGTAATGTGATTGGCTGTGGCTGACCTCGCCCTCGGAGTGGCCGTCGCCCTCAGAGCTCGACCCCGGCTTGCCGTTCTTGCGTCGGCGAGGCTGGTATTTGTACTCGGGATAGTCCTTCTTATGCTGCTTCCTCAAGCGCTCGGCCTCCTCGATGAACGGCCGCTTATCCGTCTCGTTCAGCAGCCTGAAACACGCGGAAAAACCACATCGTAACGCTATTTCAAGGTGTCATTGTTATTGTAATTCTATATTAAAGTACTGAGTAATATTAATCAACTACATGTACTCACTATAGGGTTAGAGTTTGTTTGAGGGTTGGTTGCATGTAATTATGCATAATTTACTGTTATTATGGTAAGTACGTGTATGTAACAAGGACACTGTAACATGAAGCGTTAACAAGAACGGTAACAAGTAGTTACCAAAAGATCAGTATAATACGCACAAAAAAAGTTTATAAAAAAAATGGTACTTTGACTAAAAAACATGACAGATGAGAGAAATCTGTCCTGTAACCTGATTCACTGGACAAATAACAAACACATCATCACAATAAACTCTCTCATATGAAATGAATCTTTATCAGAGCTTTTTAAAACACAAGTTAAGCAAGGAATGAACGGTAATGCCACCTGACTCTGAGATTATTGAACTGTTGAATGCTGATTCTGGCTCAGATTTCTCCTCTGAGAGTTTAACACGATCAGATACTCCAGCTGGTGTATGAAGTGCTTTGACTTGTTATATATGTATAATATATATTCTGTCATCTGTAAAGCTGAGACTCTTTCACTAGTTTAGTTGCGAAATCCTCCTGAAAATAACCCGTTTGAAATAAATGCCCTCTTGGCGTTCCCGCTCGGGTTAATGGCGTGTGTTTTCCACAGCAGCTCCTGAAGGGATTTGTCCCTCTAATCTGGCATGTTGAAGGAATGATTATTCTGAGCTAAAGCCCCTGAGAAACTCAGAGCCAGAGGCCGGACAGCAGTGAATATGAGGATCTACAGCAGAACACGTTACACTGACACTGACAGCATTACAGCGTTTAAGTGCTATAGCCTACGTTCTCATCATCATTGTTTAATGGAGATGCACAATTTGTATTTGTTTTGAATACATTTGCATCATTTTTACAGTTAATTATGATTATTTTTAAATATTTTTTATGCAAAGCACTTTGAATTAATTGCTGTAGCCTCTAAATAAAGCTTTGCATATGACTGCATGATATAATTAGTGACACCCAGTGACTTGTTGTCGTTAAAGTGATGTTTTTCCCTCACCTCCAGAGTTTGCCCAGTGTTTTGCTGAGCTCGGCGTTGTGCAAGTGCGGGTACTGATCCGCCAGCTTCCTGCGCGCGGCCTGCGCCCACACCATGAACGCGTTCATCGGCCGCTTCACGTGCGGCTTGCTCTTGCTGCCCGAGTTCACGCGCACGGGCATGGGCACGAGCGTCCAGTCGTAGCCGTTGAGCACCTGACTGACCGCCTCGCGGATGCCGATGGGGAACCGGTCGTCTTCTTCATCGGACTTCACCGAGACACCGGAGACTCCGGCTCCATCATCCCCGACGCCCGGGATCTGAGGCGGCTGGCCGGGGAGAGGGGAGTCCGGGCCCCCTGGGGCTCCTGAAGAGTGACCGGGGGACATGGAGTGACCGTCGTCCGAGACCCCGGGACTCATCTCCACCTCCGACATACTGTGCTCCTCCGCCGACATCGTGCTCTCGCTCTGCGGACACTGTTCGGTGGGTCTAGTTTTTCCCCTAACACGACCTCTGTTTTATTCTTTAAAAACTATTTTATTTTCTGGAAACAATTGCCTATAGGTCAAGTGTTACTATAGGTCATCCAGTGAAACTTTAACACATTTCTTTTCACACACGCTCGGTTCTGTCAGAATGAATCCATCCGCTGTCTTCCTCAGGAAATAGATCTGCTGATAAACCTGCAAAAGTCAAACACAAAGGTCGTTTTATTTAAAATTATAGGTGGCCTGGAGTTACATTGTCATGTTTCTGTAAAGCATTTCTTCTGAGTGTAGCCTACAATAATATTATTTTCGTGCTTTAATGCTTAGCTAATACATTTATGTTCTGACAACATTGTGGGAAAAGCAATGTTTCTAAAACTTAAATTGTTCTTGTCGTGATTGGAACGATATAAAGGTTAATTTTATGTAAGTAATACATCATTATATAACTTATTGTTACTCACAAACATCTTATTTAAATTTTATTAAGATTTATTTGTAATATCTCAAGAATGTTAAAGTAAAAATAACATCATATGGATGTTTCAAACATGTTTTCCCAACACCACGATAACGCGTATCATATAATGTGATGTGAACGTTCTAAATATCTCATTTAAAGAATTCTAACACTCTGAACGTTGCCTCCCGCACAACCTCTTCGCTGTTCACTCAAACGCCTTGCGAACAAGAAAAAACCTGTTCGGGGAAAAGTGCTACAAACACTGAGGCTTTGACTTTATTTAGAATTGGTCTCTTTTTCCAGGCCAATCAGACGGTGGCGTCAGTTCGCCTCGGTCTGCATGTGTGTGTGAGAGTGTGTGTGTGTTATTTTAGCTTCACTCCTGCTAACAGCTACTGTTGAAGGTTTGTCGGTTTGTTCAAGCTCCCGGGAGAGAAGTGCTGGAATAATACCGGCTTCATTCCGCCTCGCTGCTGGATAAACACGGAGCGCCGCTGAATTACACAGTGTTTGTTGGTGAAAGCACAAGCGACGACTCATAACCAGCAGGAAAATAAGGAAAATCAGAGCTGTGTGTTTAGGAAAACCCAAGCAACCGGTCCGGCATAGTGAATAATCGCACGCACGGCAAATGACATTGCACCTTTTATTGGTCTGATTATTAAGATCGATCCAAGTTTTTAAATCAATAACCTGGTGTTATAAGCTACTCAACACCAGGTTATGATTTAAAAACCTCTATATCTAAACTTTGAATCGCGCAGCCGACACCAGTGTTAATTAAGATCAGACACAGGTGACTTCACTACAGATAACAGATTGATTTCATATTTAATTCAGTCCCATTTGTTAGGGTCACGGGAATTCACATGATTAATAATTTATCAGATTGACTTGTGTGTGAAGTTGAAGGTTCTTTGGGGCAAATCATATTAAGTACTTTTTTTAGTAACACGGTCCATTTCATTTAATCGGCTAATTGCGCTTCTGGAGTTTTCAATTTACATTTCCGAACAACGCGCACATATAAACTTTCTGTTTATTAATGTTAATCACTCTTAACTCTTTACCACAGGCATAACTTTTATTTGTTCAAATGTGATTGAGTTCATCTTTGGCTGGAGTAGGGCGGATCATAACGCCTGGTTTGGCAATAATTTGCCCCTAATTCACTCATGCCAAAACATTTCCTAAATGCCACAATTAAACAAATGTGCTTAGATTTGACAAATATTAGATTCGACCTTCAATTGATTCGAAATTCTATTAATTTGATTAGTTTACTGAATAGTCTGGGCGATAAAGCGTACGTTTTCTTCACAATATTTGAAAGCGGCAATTGTCATATTGTGCTGAAAGAAAAGTGTACTTTATAATTAAGCAGGTTACACGAGCATTTTGACCAGATATAGCTATGATTGCTCACAAATATACAGGTAAAACAGAACATTTAGCCTAACAAGCATAGCCTACACAAACAGATTATAACACAGATTTATAAAATAATTGTAAATACGTAAAATGCTGGACCAATATTACGCACTCGTATCAAATCAAAGTATTCAAATTGTACTAAAATATCGAAGTGTATTATATCTGCAGGAGTTTGGATAGATTAAGCCGTTTTTCCGAAGTTAAGACAGATTAACTCAACACGTCTCGCATTTACTCAATCACGCAATTCTCGAAATGTAGGCTACACCTCGTGACACCAACTTTCTTAAATAATCGCATGTTTAATCCATTTTGATGAGAAACTTTGTTATCCCTCAAACTTCAGCCGACATAAACCGAACAGAAAACGAATTCAAATGAGTAGCCTATGCAGCGAATAAATTCAACGCGAATCATATTTATTGATAATAATCATAATAATAAAATCATAATTTCTCCGTTTAGACATTGCATTGGCGTATATCCCCATGCACAGAGAGAGTCAGTGAGAGAGAGAGAGAGATGTCTTACTGCACTGGTCGCAGGTCGCCCGCCCAGCGCGAGATCGGTCCGTGGTTCAGCCCCCTCGCTCGCGCTGTGAATGCCTGCTCTGTGTCGCGCGCCGGGGCTTAAAGAGCCTCGTTGTGTGAAGAGCGAGAAAAAAATCAATTCATGGAAAAAAATCTCTTAAAGGAGCAGCAGAGCCCCATCGGGTCCTCCTCTGATTGGCTGCTGGAGTTTCTCTCAGCGGAGGGCGGTGATTTCTGCTGTCATTTTCAGCCGATCAGATTCTGATCATACTTTATTTGTGATATTCAACTTTTTAGCCTATACATTCATTTGGAAGTTCATATTCTTGATCTAGTCCTCAGTTAGGTCAATATATTTGTCTTTGTCATAATAAAACAATTTCTAGTTGGAATCTGTCGCTTTAAATCACGAATCTTCTCATGATTCTTATTCCTTTTTTATAAAAATAATGTTACACTGTTGTAAGGTGTAATTGTATATTTTTAAGTACTGAGAAATATTAATTAACTATGTACTTACTATATGGTTAGGGTTTGGGTGTGGATTAGCATGTAATTATGCATAAATTACTGTTTTTTAATAAGTTAAGAACATGTAGCCTAACATATGTAGCTAACAAGGACACTGTAAAATAAAGTGTTAGGCTACCATAATATAATAATAATAATTTGTTGAAGTCTGTTTCATAATATAAGGTTGGAGTTGTTGTAAAAGCTAATTAAATCAAAGTTAAAGTAAATAAATAGGCCAAACTAACTGGAATATAAAAAACAATCAAAATACTATTTTATTTGTTTAACAGTCAGAGACCCGCGTGAACGTGATCAATTATTGAAATATTAACTGAAAATGTCAAGGAGACGTCCAAAAATATTTTAGCTCAAAGTTGTATGGGAAGCACTGCAATACAATAAGTCCTCAAATTTGTAATTTTACAATGCCGCAGCGCGCTATATTTGGGTTTTATCATGTCTTGCCGTTCACAGGTGGTCGTTCATTAGTGTCGGCGTGTCCCGCGGGTGCTGGGGTTTCTCTTTATTAAGCTCTGCCCGATCACACTGGCCTGTTGTTGGCCCGGGTGTGCCTCAGGGTGAAGCAGAGGTCCTCCACGGCCCCGTCACAGCTCGCGCGCCCCCGGCCCGACGGGACTCTGCGCACCTGCTGTGCGCAATAACTGCGCGTGGAGCAACAGCACGACTGCAGGATTTCAGCTCGCAAACCTCTGGATGTGCATCAGGACAGCCCTTCAAAATGTGCTGATGTGTAGGGGCAACGTTAGGTTAATTGGGACACTTTCCCCCAGTCCTCTCAATGGCGAAGAATGTCTCAATTAACCTCGGATCAGTACTTTATTAGAAATAACGCTTCCAAAATTGGGTTTTCGCAACAATGCTATGAGAGTCAATTTTGCTTCCCGAAACAACTTTTTTTCTTAGTGTGACGAATATTTAAAAAATCTGATTAACTTTTTATTCCCCTTTATAAAAATAAATGTACTTTATTGGCATCGATGGTTCAATTTAGAACATTTAAAGGAACTAGCCTACAAAAGGTTATTTTGACTATTAAAATGTTCTTCAAATTAAGAAAAAAAATAGCTCTTTAAACAACTGTTGACTGAAAGGTTCTTTAGAGAACCAAAAATGTTTTTACTTCTTCTATGGCATCACTTAGAAACCCCCTTTATTTTTTAGGATGCTAAAAGTTCTTCAAATGCTAATAACCTTTATTTTTAGGCGTATGGAAGAGTGTATGGCTTCTAAAAATGTTAAAAATATCTCCTAAATAAGTTGGAAACTGAAATTGTCCTCTGTGACCTATTTGTATCCATCATTACGCCTTATTATTTAGTTTATTTTTGTATAATAGTTAAACATGCAGTTGATGGTGCGCGCGCAGGCCTGTGACCCTCGCGCGCGCGCGCAGCGCTGGAACGAGCTCCTGGCGCGTCGTGTAGTGCTATGCGTTAGTTTTATAATCGCATCACATAAACACACAGAGAGCGCATTTAACACGTTTAAACAGAAAATATAGCAAGACGAGAAGCGAGGCGAACGACGGGCCAAACGCACACAAACACGCGCGCTGTTCTGGCCAACAATAACCTCTTGTATTTGCAGCTCGCGACGCCCCCCCACCCAAGCCAAAAATCATTGCCTTTTTCATTATCCATGAATGTTGACTCTGATAAGGGGATCCTGACCATGAGAGCATCTCTCTGTCTCGGTTTCTCCTTTCTTTGCGTCCTTTGTTTTATCTCAGGTGAATTGTAATCATGTGATCAAACGAACACCCCCCTTCCATTACCCTCTTAAATGAAAAAATGAGGAACAAAAAGCAGTTCTGTGTATATAAAAAAAGAAAAGAAAAGAGAAAAGACGTGTGTCTCCCTTTAGAGCGTCTTTTCTCTCGTGTCCTTCAAACGTACACATTTAGCGGGAATGAGCGCGTCGCGCGGCGCGTGGACGGAGCGGACCGAGGCCTGCGCGAGCGAGCGAGCTTTGATGTGAGTTTCTGCCTGTTGATCTCAGGGAAAAGTTTGGGAAGCAGGGAAGCGAGGAGACACACAGAAGTAGCGCTTGTCTCCATGGCGTTATAAACACGCAGAGCTGGAGATGTGTTTATTCTCAAAGAGCATTTCACGGGGAAAATCGGGGGGTTTGAATTGAATTGAATAGAATTGAATTGCTGTTAAACTCATTGATTTTTTGTTTGTCTTGATTTGTTAATTTTGATGGTCGTGGTTGAGAACTGGAAGGTTTTATTGTTGCATCTTGTTCTGCGTTTCCATATCGCGTCAGATCGCTTTTCTTGACGGATCTTCTGTAAATTAATTTGGCGCTGATATCAATTGTTTTGTTTCACGTTAATTATTTTACATAATCACAAATGATCAGTTTACTGTTATTCGTTCTCTGCAGGGGCTTCTGTTTAATAATACATCAAGAAACATAATAATAATCATTAATAGTAATATGTATTTGTCGTATAGTTCAGAAATTCAATTTATTATTTTTAATTATTATATTATTATTTATTCAAATCGAAATAAGCTAAGGTGCGCGAGAGGCTCGTCATCACCTGGACTAATTAATAATAATTAACGCGCGCTTTGCTTTTCGTACATCGGAATCCTTGCAAAATACAGATAAAATACTGTCAAAATTATTATTATCGAATAATATGTAGGCTATAATATTAGAATTATCCTGTTTGCATTTCCATTACTAATTCACCCTAAAAATCAAATAGACAACTGGTAAAAAAATGATTATTGTTGTTATTATTTCGTAGTTGTTTTGTAAAGAGAAAACAACTTTTCACTCTCGCCGACTCATAATTTCTATACATTTGTTGAACTTGTTTCACTTCATGTTCAATGTTTTTTTATTATATATTTTTTTACATTTTATTAAACGTCATCTGCATGAAGACATCAATAAGAATGTATAATTTTGAAGCGGGATATATGTCGCTGGTTTGTTATTAATTAAGCGCCAGTCGTGCGATAATAATAGTTATTTAATCGCGAGATTTATTATAATTCGCGTTATTTCCAGAGTGATTCCCGTTAAAATTGCGAGCGCGCGTGAATGATTTAGCCTGAATAACCAAACCAAACCTTGTATATGTCAAAGCGTTTTGTGTGTGTGTGTGTGTGCGTGCAGTAATTAATAATCTGTTTTACAACAGCGCTTTTAAATGAAGTTGATTATTGAACCCGAGAGAATGAACAGATTCAGTTGTGGCAAACTGATGCTCTCAGCAAACTAAAACATTTCATTCTGAGCACAGTTAATTGGTTAAGTGTGTGTGTGTGTGTGCGTGTGTGCGCGCGTGTGTGCAGCATGTGACAGTGATGATGCTGATGGTTGCCGTTGGAGATGCTGGATGTCAGGAGAAGATGTTTGTGAGTGCGGAGGTCAAAAGGTCAATATGAGGACATGATTGTCTCATGACCGGCTTCAACACACTCACACACAACCACACACACCTGATGGCATTGGTTCTGCATGTGTGTGAGTTTCTGGCACAACAGGAAGTGTATTGAACAAAAGAGAGAGAGAGAGCGAGAGAGAGAGAGAGAGAGAGAGAGAGAGAGAGAGAGAGAGAGAGAGAATTCCTCTTTTTCCTCTGAGAAGGAAAGGTTTGGCCTTTTGTCCGCTGTAGTGGTGATGATGATGATGATGTGAAGATTCCCGGGGGAATTCCTGCATGTGGATGAAGCTGTGCTAGAGGAAAGGTCAGACTCTGATGGGATGATCTCATGTTGTTTTCCTCAGTGAACCAGTTCCTGTGGGCGGAGCCTCTGCTTCACCTGTACACACTCACCTGTCTGACTCACACACTCCGATAGGCCTGAGAAACACACTGCAATTTTCAAGCTAGTAAGGATTCAACTCATTTTTAGGTCAGTTTATGGAATTTAAGTTGAAACTACTTAAACAGCAACAGTGGATTGTACTTAATTTAAGGAAACAACTTTTACAGTGATTGTGACTATATAATTGACTTTCTAATGCATTAGTGGTAATTAATGAATCACTTTTCCTGAATATTAATTTATTATTTATTTTTAAAATGTAGTTTATTTTCTATTGTTATTATTAATAAATAATATAACTAATTTAATTTAATTATTTGTTATTAATTTAAACATATTTTTAAGTAATTAATTACTTAGTCTAATTTCAATTAATTATTTTTTTCCATTACTTGATTTTATTACTATGATGAGGACCATGATAAAAGTAAAATATTGCAGGCTTTCTGGCCACATATGACCACTAAAACGACTAGGAAATTTCAATAAATGAAATAATAATAAATATAAAATGCTCATTAAATTACAAATAAAGTTCTGGTTCTTGAATCTGATTGGCTGAGAGCCTTTTTCAGCCCCGCGATATCACGAGCAAAAAGCATAATTTTATAAATATTTGCTAAAATATAATCATAATCATGAATCAGTGCCAGTTTAAGTCTGTTGAGACGCGTTCTGCGACACGAGCTCCAGGCCGTCAGCGGGCGTCCAGCGCTCGTGTTCCGCTGAGAACAGCGTCATGTCGGCTAGTCCTCCGGGGTTTTGCCGCTGGCTCTAGATATTCGTTACACATTAGATATCATTTAGGGCATAATCTTTGGTCTTATTAATCTAACTTGTTCCAAAGCAAACAAGGTTACATAATTTCACACTTTTATTTAACCGAAACCTTCTTTTATTTTATTTTTAATGGCTAATATTGATTAAATATATTATTCCAGTTATATATTTTATATAACAGTGATTGTGATTTGGACTTCAGTGAAAATGACATTATTACGCCATTAGATGTCAGCAAAGGCCGTCTCTATGAGGGAGTCAAAACAGGAAGTTGTTTATTTAGCGCTGTCTATCGTGAGAAAAATAAAAATCGCTTTCCTCAGCGAACATAGCCTACTGGACCTTTAGCATCAATGCTAGGCTAGCCTATATCAGATGCAGGTAATACAGTCGTTTAGCCCGATATCTCTCTCATAATACCATAATACTGTTCTAAGCATAAATGAAGTGAAAGTCGTTTCTTCAGTTATCAGTTTCAAGTGATGTTTTCGACTTCAGTAACGGAGGCTCGGGCTCAATATTAATCCTTCAATCTGAGATCTGAATCCGTGGCGAAAGACAGTCTGACGTTTTTTATTTATTTGCACATCGTGTTCTATGCACACTCTTAGCAGTGAGATTAATCAGTGATAATCCAGCCCGATCTCATATAGTATCTATGTCACGAATGTCATTTCTCGTGGCATTTATACACGAAAAAACAGTTTTTGCGTGTATATGGCACGCGATTTCGCGTACATATGATACGCACTTTTTGGCGTATAATATGCACGAACTCCCCACCCACCTCCCCCCTAAACCTAACCCAGGGTTTTTTAGTGCGTACCATATACACGCAAAAACCATTTTTGACGTATAAATGCCACGAGAAATGACACTCGTGGATAGTCACGTGCTGATATAACAATTATGTCACTACTTCGTCTCAGAGTGTGATTGCTCATAAAAAGTATAATTTACATTTCTATTGACTTTTTAATAAATAATTAATTAATCTATTTATTTATCACCTTTTCCTGGCTATGACTGATAAAAGCAAATTATATATATATATATATATATATATATATATATATATATATATATATATATATATATATATATTTTTTTTTTTTTCTTTCAATTATTTATTACTTTACTATTTACTTTATTCATCATAAACATGAATATAATAAAACTTTTTTAAAATTAAAGTAATTAAATTAGTTAAACGTTAACGTGATTAAACACTAATTAAAATTCAATTAATCAACATGAATTAATTAAAATGAAATAATTAAATTAATTATTTATTATTAATGAAATGTTGTATTACTACTATTATGATAATAGTAATATATATAAGCATTTCGGCAGCTGTTGAAGTTCTGCTATAGGCTGTGATTCAGTGTGTCTGGATGCTGGTGAAGGATTTCTTCATTTATATGTTTATATGACATATTTCTAGATCATCTGCACCTGCGCTAGATCCTCCAGGTGTGGAAATACAAAGAGCTTGTGTGTGTGTGTGTGTGAGACAGGTGTGTAGATCATTTGGTCACAACAAACATTTGTGAAACAGTAATGCTGGAAAACATTTGATTTGTTTTTATTCCTATATTTAGATTATTTCTAAGCATAAACATCATAAAGAAAAACAATATGTTTCAGATATTAGCATTGCAATCAACAGTCTTGAATGTAACATGCGAAGTATGTGCATTTGAGTGTGAAACACATCGACTGAGTTTAATTCATTACTCGAGTTGTTTGTCCCGCTTTCGATGAAGATTTTCTCTCTTTTTCTCTTCAATCCCTCCATTCTGTACATTCTCCCACTCTCTGCTGAATATTAATGCTTACAGCTCATTAACATGTCATCATGTTGAGAGGGTTAATAAAAGTCTGGGGGTCCGTGACCTCTGCCGACCCCCCTCTATCTCTCCCTCTACACCCATCTTTAATAAATCCATGCAGCTGCGTAACGCTTAAATGGCTCCCCGTCTCTGGGGATGAATCCTGCTTTTGTGTTTTCTCTCTCTCTGCTGGTGGACGGGTGGCAGTTGTGTGGTGGGGGGCAAGAGTTGGACAGGATTCCTCTGCAGCTGGGGAAGAATGGATGGAGGGAGCGAGAGAGAGAGAGCATGAATGCACCATTGTGTGGTCACTTCATATCTGCACCGACTGCCTCCGCCAAGAGTCCAGTTACCCCAATTGTGTTGGAGAAACATCTAAAGGAAGCTGATATGGGGTTTCAGAGGGTTTAATGGGGGTTTGGGGTGGGAGGAGAGAGAGAGAGAGTTACCTGGTTTTCAGGTATGCGTAAATCCTTCTCCAGCAATATCCCATCTAACAAGGAAAACATTCTGAAAACGTTCTGCCAAAGTTCTAAACAATCGTTCTTCCAGTATCGTTAATAGAACGTTCGTTTAAAGTTATCTGATATTTAATGTTCTCAAAACATTCTTTAGAACATTTTTTTTCCTGAAACGTTTCAGTTTTTAAATGTTACTACTTGTAACATTTGAAACATTTCAGAGAACGTTTAAAACATTTTGATAATCTTTGAGTGATGTAATGGAATGTTTGCTTAATGTTCATTTTTAAAAATCTGGATGTTTGACACTTTCAAGTGAACATTCTGAAATCAAATCTTTATCATTTAATGGGATTGTTTGCAAAAATGTTCTTAGTGCATATTTTTGTTAAAAGAACATTCGTTCAGTGTTATCTGGTCTTTAATAATTCATTATCGAAATGTCTTATCGGTTCATAGAACATTTTTTAAAAAGTTTTAGTTGGATGTTCATCTATATATATATATATATATATATATATATATATATATATATAAGATATAGATATAGATATAGATATATATATAGATATAGAGTATAGATATAGATGAACCATTACTTGATTTTATATATATATATATATATATATATATATATATATTATTCTCTAAAATGTTACAGAGAATATTCAAAAGTAACTTTCCTTAAATGTTTTACGAAAATGATCAAATTAAATGTTTCCCTAATATTCTCAAAATCAAGAAAAAACTTTTTTTTAATTCAGACACGAACATTAGCAAAACGTTTTTCTGAACATATGTTTGTGTGCACAACATATAAACAACACCAAAAGTTATATTTCACCAGTCAAATATGGCATTGTTGAGGCAAACAGTGTGAGTCACGTTGCAGTGAGAATTGCTTATGCGAAACGCTTCGAATTAGCAGTCTGCTGCATTCTGGTCACATGACCTCATTGTGTGTCATGTGAGTTGATTATTATCTTAAAGTGTCTTTTTTAATTTAATTTGAGGTAAAAATGGTTACATTGCAAAATGCAAAACAAGGTGGTGTTTCTTTCCAGTTATTGACCCTGGGAAGGCAGCATCAGGTCAAGAGTGCTCTGCTAGTTACTATTTACTGGAGAGATAGTAAGACAGAGTAGTGTGTGTTAATAATGTAACATTATGTCTGCATTGTTTAGATGTCTTCATTTCAGATTGCCTCTAGTGATATCAGCATGAAGTAATTTTCACAGATTAATTAAGCTCAGATATGTTTTAAAGAGCTCATCTCCTACAGTTTTGAGCTCCACTTGTTAGACTTTTTGACACACTTCATTTGTATGTTTTTTGACCCAAAACAAGCCATTTTTGCTGCGGTACCTTCAAGACTCCTGGATAAACACCCCATTATCATGTGCACATGAACTGAACAATGATGATTAGGTGTCGCTATCATTCCGAAAACGTTATTTTTAAGTGTTTGAAACGTCCAGTTTTTTTTAAAGTTTAAAAAAACATGTTGGTTATTATGTGAATGTTAAGAAAACATTTCATTTTATCATTTTGCAAACATTCCATGGTGTTCCGTGATAATGTTTTTGTGATAATGTTTGGAGAACATCATGAAAGACCAAATAACTTCGAATGAACGTTCTATTAATGTTACTGTCGGAACATTTGCTCATAACTTTGAGAGAACATTGCCAGAATGTTCTAGAACGTTCCCTGTAACCTGGATTGCTCTTTTCCACATGAAAGTGAATGAAAAATGGTGAAAACCAGTATAGCATGCTAAAATCTGTTCTCAAATACCCTTTGTGTTTGTTCGTGTTACTCCACACGTGACCTTAATAATTATGACAGATGATGGACAGCAAATCTGCCGTGATGCGTCTTGACACAAGTATTTGGACTGAATGAAAATGAGATTGAAGAGCTACAACAGGGAGGATTCATTGAAATTGTTGTTCAGTTTCTCACAGACTTTTGTGTTTCATATAAGACAGGTTTGGAAACACACACCTGCTGACATCAACTTGTTTTCTAAAGGACGTGTCTTATAAGATTCATTAAATGTTCTGGGTGGATTAAGTTTGAATTCACATTTTACATATTTACATTTAATGATTTAGGAGACAATTTTATCAAAATAATCCAAAGCAGAGCTGACCAAACTGTTTAGTTTTAGATGATGGAAAGTTTGATTCCTCATGATATTAGTCAATAATAACTGTGACATTTGAGAGTTTGATTCTTTCCTGAGATCATGATTCACATGTGAATACATGCATTAAAGATATAACTTTTTTTGTGATATAATATCTATAGTGGCTGAGAAGAGCTTAACGCGCTGCAACTGAAGAAACACGCAAATAGAAAAAACATTAGCAAATTAAGAAAACATCTTCATCAGTTTGACAACACAAGTGCTGCAAATACTCAAAACTCACATACGATCAGGATGTTAAAATTAAACAAATCACCTCACTGTAAAAAGTGATCAGTCGACTTAAATATATTGAGAAAACCTTTTGCCTTAAAATTATTAATTAAATAAACTTCATGCTTAATCGAAAAAAATGAATTAATGTGGATTGGAGTTGTCAAGTTCACATAAGCCTAACTGAAATTTGTTCAATTAAGCATTACGTTTATGTACTTAATAATTTTAAATTTACTCCAAATTTCGACAACACCACCTGTAGACATTTAACAATAAGCAGTTCCAGGCAGGTTCATCACTTGTTGAAGTCTGTGCTATTTGTTTGGATTTTGAAGCTTTTGCAGCTTGTTTTTGGTTGTATTGTGAGTATTTTCAGTGTGTTTTGTATTTGGTTTTTATTGTGAGTATTTGCAGCATGTTTCTGTATTTGGCTGCATTGTGAGTATTTGCAGCTTGTTTTGTATTTGGTTGCATTGTGAGTATTTGCAGTGAATTTCTGTATTTGGCTGCATTGTGAGTATTTGTAGCTTGTTTTGTATTTGGTTGGATTGTGAGTATTTGCAGTGCATTTCTGTATTTGGCTGCATTGAGAGTATTTGCAGTGTGTTTCTGTGTTTGGCTGCATTGAGAGTATTTGCAGTGAATTTCTGTATTTGGCTGCATTGAGAGTATTTGCAGTGTGTTTCTGTATTTGGCTGCATTGTGAGTATTTGCAGCTTGTTTTGTATTTGGTTGGATTGTGAGTATTTGCAGTGCATTTCTGTATTTGGCTGCATTGAGAGTATTTGCAGTGTGTTTCTGTATTTGGCTGCATTGTGAGTATTTGCAGCTTGTTTTGTATTTGGTTGGATTGTGAGTATTTGCAGTGCATTTCTGTATTTGGCTGCATTGAGAGTATTTGCAGTGTGTTTCTGTGTTTGGCTGCATTGAGAGTATTTGCAGTGAATTTCTGTATTTGGCTGCATTGAGAGTATTTGCAGCTTGTTTTGTATTTGGTTGCATTGTGAGTATTTGCAGCATGTTTCTGTATTTGGCTGCATTGTGAGTATGTGTAGCTTGTTTTGTATTTGGTTGGATTGTGAGTATTTGCAGTGCATTTCTGTATTTGGCTGCATTGAGAATATTTGCAGTGTGTTTTTGTATTTGGCTGCATTGTGAGTATTTGCAGCTTGTTTTGTATTTGGTTGGATTGTGAGTATTTGCAGTGCATTTCTGTATTTGGCTGCATTGAGAGTATTTGCAGTGAATTTCTGTATTTGGCTGCATTGAGAGTATTTGCAGTGTGTTTCTGTATTTGGCTGCATTGTGAGTATTTGCAGCTTGTTTTGTATTTGGTTGCATTGTGAGTATTTGCAGCATGTTTCTGTATTTGGCTGCATTGTGAGTATTTGTAGCTTGTTTTGTATTTGGTTGGATTGTGAGTATTTGCAGTGCATTTCTGTATTTGGCTGCATTGAGAGTATTTGCTGCTTGTTTTGTATTTGGCTGCATTGAGAGTATTTGCAGTGAATTTCTGTATTTGGCTGCATTGAGAGTATTTGCAGTGTGTTTCTGTATTTGGCTGCATTGTGAGTATTTGCAGCTTGTTTTGTATTTGGTTGCATTGTGAGTATTTGCAGCATGTTTCTGTATTTGACTGCATTGTGAGTATTTGTAGCTTGTTTTGTATTTGGTTGGATTGTGAGTATTTGCAGTGCATTTCTGTATTTGGCTGCATTGAGAGTATTTGCAGTGTGTTTCTGTATTTGGCTGCATTGTGAGTATTTGCAGCTTGTTTTGTATTTGGTTGGATTGTGAGTATTTGCAGTGCATTTCTGTATTTGGCTGCATTGAAAGTATTTGCAGTGAACTTCTGTATTTGGCTGCATTGAGAGTATTTGCAGTGTGTTTCTGTATTTGGCTGCATTGTGAGTATTTGCAGCTTGTTTTGTATTTGGTTGCATTGTGAGTATTTGAAGCATGTTTCTGTATTTGGCTGCATTGTGAGTATTTGTAGCTTGTTTTGTATTTGGTTGGATTGTGAGTATTTGCAGTGCATTTCTGTATTTGGCTGCATTGAGAGTATTTGCTGCTTGTTTTGTATTTGGCTGCATTGAGAGTATTTGCAGTGAATTTCTGTATTTGGCTGCATTGAGAGTATTTGCAGTGAATTTCTGTATTTGGCTGCATTGAGAGTATTTGCAGTGTGTTTCTATATGTGGCTGCATTGTGAGTATTTGCAGCTTGTTTTGTATTTGGTTGCATTGTGAGTATTTGCAGCATGTTTCTGTATTTGGCTGCATTGTGAGTATTTGTAGCTTGTTTTGTATTTGGTTGGATTTTGAGTATTTGCAGTGCATTTCTGTATTTGGCTGCATTGAGAGTATTTGCTGCTTGTTTTGTATTTGGCTGCATTGAGAGTATTTGCAGTGAATTTCTGTATTTGGCTGCATTGTGAGTATTTGTAGCTTGTTTTGTATTTGGTTGGATTGTGAGTATTTGCAGTGCATTTCTGTATTTGGCTGCATTGAGAGTATTTGCAGCTTGTTTTGTATTTGGCTGCATTGAGAGTATTTGCAGTGAATTTCTGTATTTGGCTGCATTGTGAGTATTTGCAGCTTGTTTTGTATTTGGTTGCATTGTGAGTATTTGCAGCATGTTTCTGTATTTGTTTGCATTTGCAGCTTGTTTTAGTATTTTGTTCCGTTGTGAGTATTTGCTGCTTGTTTTTTTGTTCCGTTGTGAGTATTTTCAGTGTTTCTGTATTTGGTTTCATTGTGAGTATTTGCAGCTTGTTTTTGTGTTTTGTTCCGTACTTCCGTTTGTGAGTCATTTTCAGCTTGTTTTTATATTTTGTTCCATTGTGAGTATTTGCAGTGTGTTTCTGTATTTGGTTGCATTGTGAGTATTTGCAGCTTGTTTTTTGTTTGGTTGCATTGTGAGTATTTGCAGCTTGTTTTTTGTATTTGGTTGCATTGTATTTTCAGTGTGTTTTTGTATTTGGTTGCATTGTGAGTATTTGCTGCTTGGTTTTTTTTTTCGTTGCGAGTATTTGCAGTGTGTTTCTGTATGTTGTTCTGTTGTGAGTATTTTCAGTGTTTCTGTATTTGGTTTCATTGTGAGTATTTGCAGCTTGTTTTTGTATTTTGTTCAGTTGTGAGTATTTGCAGCTTGTTTTTGTATTTTGTTCAGTTGTGAGTATTTGCAGCTTGTTTTTGTATTTTGTTCAGTTGTGAGTATTTGCAGCTTGTTTTGTTATTTGCAGTGTGTTTCTGTATTTGGTTGGATTGTGAGTATTTGCTGCATATTTATTCATTTGGTTGCATTGTAAGTATTTGCAGCATGTCTCTGTATTTGGTCACATTGTGAATATTTGCAGCTTGTTTTGTATTTGGTTGTGTTGAGAGTATTTGCAGTGTGTTTTGTATTTGTTTGAACTGTGAGTATTTTTTGTGATTTTTTTCTGCTTGTTTTTGGTTGTGTTTTAAATAATTGCAGTGTGTTTCTGTATTTGGTTACATTGTGAGTATTTGCAGCTTGTCTTTGTATTTGGTTGCGCCGTAAGTATTTTCAGTGTGTTTTTGTATTTGGTTGCGGTGTGAGTATTTTCAGTGTGTTTTTGTATTTGGTTGCGGTGTGAGTATTTTCAGTGTGTTTTTGTATTTGGTTGCGGTGTAAGTATTTTCAGTGTGTTTTTGTATTTGGTTGTGGTGTGAGTATTTTCAGTGTGTTTTTGTATTTGGTTGCGGTGTGAGTATTTTCAGTGTGTTTGTGTATTTGGTTGCATTGTGAGTATTTGCATGTGTTTCTGTATGTGGTTGCGTTGTGAGTTGTTGCAGTGTGTTTCTGTATTTGGTTGCATTGTGAGTATTTGCAGCATGTTTCTGTTTTTGTTTGCTTTTTGTGAGTATTGCAAGTCAAGTCACCTTTATTTATATAGTGAATCAAAATATAGTGACTAAGCAAGCCAAAAGCCAATGGTGACACATGTGAAAAAGGTGACAGTGGCAAGGAACCAAAACTCCATCAGTGACAGAATGTAGAAAAAAAAACCTTGGGAGTACCAAGGCTCAGCTCTGGGCCAGTTCTTCTCTGGCCAACGAACATAAAGTGTATGATTATGATTCATTAAACATTACAGGTCAGAAGTCAGATTGGATCAGAACATTCCATAATATTTATCCAGTTCCATTTGGTTGGAGGTCGGAGTCATCACGCTGTTATGGAGACGAGTTTGTTGAGGGGTCCATGAGGCCTTCACAGGGCTGATGAGGCTGGGCACTTCAGGGATGTGTTGTGGTCATGTCTAGGTGCAAGTCCACCATCTGAATCTGGATACGGCCACGGGTCGGCTGATTAAAGTTAGCCTTGGAACAAACAGAAAGACTAAAATTAGCATACATGACATTCTTTTTATGATGTAGCGAGTACATCAGGTGTTTTAGGAAGTGTTACCGGCTCCAGCTGACCTAATTTATGCAGCCTAAATGATTTGAATAATATGAATGTATGGTGTTCAATGTGTATGCCAGCTTGAAGAGATGTGTTTTTAATTTAGTTAAACCATTTTAGTGCTTTGTAAGTAAGGTTCCGGGGTTACTAACCAGACCCTGTCAATTTATGTGCAACCTAAATTTATTTTATGAGCTTGGGGAAGGAATAATACAAATTAAATAAATACACAAATAAACAACATTAGAGGCAAACTATAATTTACGTTTTTGTACAGCACCATGCAAGATGCCTTTTGTCCTCCAGCAATGCTAACAAACGAGGCAGCTACATGGTCGAGTAGTGTTTTTCATCCGCACAAAAGTTTGGCTGAAGAAATATAGAGACTGTGAAAACTGTGAAAACTAATGCCATGCATGTTCCTAATGATATCTCAGTATATCCTAAGGGTGAACAGCAACGGTCCTGGTACTGAGCCTTGTGGTACACCATTCTGAACTTGTGATCGATAAGACATCTCTTCATCTTTTTCACCATGCTAATACAATTCCACTAATGCCAACATCATTTTAGAGTCTATTGTTAAAAGAATGTTGTGGTCGATGTTATCAAATGCAGCACTAGAGTATCAAGAACACTGATAGATACAACCACAACTGGATGATAAGAGCAAATACTTTGTGACTCTAATGAGAGCTGCCTCAGTACTATGGTACGGTCTAGCCTGGCAAACCAGACCTATCAAGATGTTAGGTCTGGGAACTCACAATTGGCATACCTCAATCCGGGGGGCGGGATAAAAGGTTGTCTTTCAATATCCCTCTGCATGCCATAGGATAGCGCTAACCAACCAGAGCGATGATGGCTGTGGCTGAGTGAGTCCCATGCGTTTTCCCCATGGTTTTCTCTCCAGCGGAGCAAGTTGATATATTAAACTTTTGCCTTATCCGGTCGTCAAAACTCTGAACACATCTTCCTTTTTAAGAATGACTTAACGTTCTTAACTCCAAGTCATCCGAGTCGCGGCCAAAGCCGGAATCGAAAGACCGCTGTTCGCCAGCTGCGTCTTGTTTGTTTTTAAGTAGCAGGGAAATCACCTATGGAAATCACGCGCAGAACCGTCACAACTCTGCCGTCATTGTGTTAAGCCCGCCCACCAACTCTATACACGATGTGATTGGCCAGACCAGAGTTTGGATTTTCCACTTCGAAAGTCAACGGAGAGTTGCTAGACCACACTTTGCAGCAAAATAATTTTTGCTGCCGCTAGGTGCGTGCTAGATTTCTAGGCTACTCGCATGATATATTCTCTTTCTAAAAAGGAACACAGGGTGTGAAGAGACTGCCTTTTCCAGTATCTTTGGCAGAAAATGTTCAAGATCGGCCTGTAATTGACTAATTTTCTACTAATAATGTTGAGAATTAAGCAGTTCTAGCAGTTTTTAAGGCCTCTCTGTAAGCAATCGAGCTCTCCTTCCATGATATGCGAAATACCTCCAGTTTAGTTTTCTTCCAGCTACGCTCCATTTTTCTGGCTGCTCTCTTAAGGGCCCAAGTGTGCTCATTGTACCACAGCGTTGGACTATTTTCTTTAATCTTCTTTAAACGCAGACGGAGCAACTGTGTCTGAAGTGCTGAAAAGGAGAGAGTAAAAAGTTTCTGTCACAATATCGAGTTCTTCTAAAGCTGTCTGGGATGCTGAGATGATGAAACTGATCAGGAATATTATCAATAAAGCAATCTTTAGTGGCAGAGGTGACATCTGTAATACGGAGTGGGCTTGCAGCCTTGGCTAAATGTAATTTACATGAGACTAGATAGTGATCTGAGATGTCATTCGCTCTGCTGCAGAATTTCAACGATATCAACATCTATTCAATGTGATAATATTAGATCTAGAGTATGATTACGATAATGAGTAGGTCCTAACATGTGTTGTCTAACTTCAATATAGTTAAGAATATATTTAAATGACAATCCCAATGCATATATAGATGTATATTAAAATAAGCAACTATTAGTACTTTATCTGCAGCCAGGACTAACTCTGATAGAAAGTTCGCAAATTCTTTGATAAAATCTTTATGGTGCCCTGGTGGCCTGTATACAGTAGCCAGCAGAATTACTCAAACGTGATTTATCATTTACACTATATATTGTTACATTAAGCACCAACACTTCAAAATAATTATATTTGAAACTAGACTTTTTAGTAATTTTGAAAATATTATTATAAATTACAGCAACACCTCCCCCTTTGCCTTTCAGACAAGGTTCATGTTTATAACTGTAATCTTGCGGGGTGGACTCATTTAAAGTAATGTAATCGTTTGTTTTTAGCCTGGTTTCTGTCACACAGCACATCTAGATTATAATCTGAAATCACTTCATTAACTATGAGCGATTTTGAAGTAAGGTATCTAATATTCAATCAATTATCAATAAAATGTTAACCCTTAAGGCCTGTTCACACCGGGCGAATTTCACCCGTGATATTCGCGACGCTCAACGCCTCGTAACTAAACAAAGTGCGCAAATGTGAGTTATGCATACCGACAGCGCTAAAAGCGTCATTTTTTTGTTTTTGTTTGACGCGCCACGTCAAAAACTATCCGAACCAATGAGATTGGCGCTTTTGCTCACGTGTCTGGAGCTCCTGAAGTTACAGTAACACAAAACGGCTCTTGCCGAGCAAACATATGTAACGGCAAGATGAATGTAGAGCTGCTGCTCGTTCGTTGGTGTTAGAACATAAAGAACTATATGACTAACGTGACAGTGACTACAAACATCTTGATAAAAGATAACTGTTATGGCAGCCGGTATTGCACACCAAATGGCGCCATCTTATAGCACGGAATGAATTTGCATGTACTGCTCGTGTCACGAAATCACTAGTGTGAACACTAAAGTCCAGTTTACACTACGCGACATTATCGCTGCAGGTCGCCATTGGTTGCGTTAGAGTTCAGTCTTACTTCTGGTGTGCGTGTAATGTTTGTGAGTGACATTCATGGAACGTTACTCAGTTGCACGACAACAAACTGCGTCTCATATGCACGCTACAAACAAATATTTCGAACGTAGCTGTATATACACTGGACATCAGTACACATGCGATGTTATAGAATTACATATGAACAAGAAAAAATTTGTGCTGTTTGCCATCGCGGCTATTTAACTGCAGCAAACGTGCAAATACCAGTCTATCTGGGTTCCCTAAAATGATTCAGTCACGGAGTCAGTATGGTGCAACAACACTGTATGTACACAGAGATATATCATCCATTTTAGGACAGTTTCTGACAGCTAAAATTAGCTTCTCGATACAGACTCAGCACTGGAAGAGTGCACGCGCTCCAATGACTGCACTGCTATTGGTTGTCGGCGCGCGAAAGTCGCCTTAACATTTGCATAAAGTTAAACTTTTTCTCAACTTTGTCGCATCACTGGACACGCCCCACTGGTCGCCAACGGTTGCTGTCGCGCGTGTCGCTGGAAGTCGCCCGCTCACCATTGATAATGAATGGTATCGCGTCGCTCTGGTCGCGTGTAGTGTGTACGGGGAACTTAAAACGCGTCGAAAAACGCTGGCGAATGACGTGCGTCGATATTCGTCCCAGTGTGTACGGGCCTTTAGATGGGTTTGGACGTTTTTTGTATTTCCAAATTCGGGGAACAGACACAGTCTCTATATGATATCTAGGTGAAAAAGCCTCTATGGGATGGGATTTATCTGACCTTGGTGACGCGAGGCCGCTAGCAGATGGTCGGTTTTGCGTTGTTTGCAGTGTGTTTCTCTATTTGGTTGCGTTGAGAGTATTTGCAGTGTGTTTGCTGTCGGTTGTGGGTACATATGTCAATGGGAAATAGGAAAATCATTTATACTTTAGCTTACTTCTGTTAGATCACAGTCAGGTTGATTCAGTCGTCTGAATAAAACGTGTATAAAACCTGTTGATCTTGAAGCACATTTTAGGTTATCGGATAAAATGTTTTTGTTTTTCTGTATGTTTGTGTGTGTGTTATTGTGCTGAACACACACCGTGAATGATGGATGGATGGATGGAGATGGAAGGAATGAGATTTGTGGGTGAGTCTGAGTCACAGCTGATGAAATGCAGAAAACGCTGCAGAAGAATTCAGACGACAAAAGACTCTTTCTGTGTGTGTCTGTGCGTTCTCAGGCCGGGCTTGTAAAGCCCCTGCCCTCGGGCCGCCCCGGCCTCGTGACGCTCCTCTGGGTTTTCGGAGGTCACGCTGGATTGAGGAGCTTCAGCTCGGATGCAGAAGTTTCTCAGGCCTCGTTCCTGCTGATTCGGATTCGGTGACGAGAGCACAAATCATTGAGCTGTGACTCTGTCGAATGAGTTTCACTACGGATCTTCACGCAGATCACATCACGGATTGATAAACCAGAAGATCTGATCTGGAGCTTTTCTTCAACTCACAGACACACACACACTAAAAAGCAATGCTTTCCTGTAGTTCAAACAGTGGAGTGTTGGCCCTTGCAACACCAAGGTCATGGGTTCGATTCCCAGGGAAGGCAAGAACTGATAAGAATATAAATGTGTGCCTTGAAATGCAATTTAAGTCGCTTTGGATATAAGTGTCCGCTAAATGTCTTCACAAGCAGAGATGTTATAATAATAATAAAAAAACAAACACAAATACCTGATAATTTAGCAAGAATTAGTAGTGCCATTGCTATGATGTTGCGATACAGTTTTAGGGTGTTTCTTCTATGGTGTAAAGTGTGTGATGTGTGCAGTGTCAGCATGATATGATACACACTCAACATCACGACTGCAGTTTGGGCCAGTGTGAGCACTAGTGATGACTGATAAGTGAACACTACTCTTAGTGAGGCAGATCTTTAAAGATGTCGTGTTCAGATCAAACAGACGACGGCTGTCAAACGCTCATGACCGAGTCTCTCTGATCATGTGACCTCACATCATTCACAGCCCCGCGGTAACCACATGTTTCTCTCGCGACATGACTTTAAAAGTCTCGGCAAATGAAGAAAACTTAAACTGAGTTCCTTATTTACAAACACCACTATATATGTGTGTTTTCAATGATGTCAACAAAAAGCCCATTGTTTTTTTTTAATTTGTGTTTGTTTTATATAATAAAGTTATGATATTAACTTTACACTGGGTTTTTTGTTTTACCGAACTTTGGGTCAAATGTAATTTAAAGGAGTAGTTCACTTTTAAAAAAACTTTTGCTGATAATTTACTCACCCCCATGTCATCCAAGATGTCCACGTTCTTTCTTTCTTCAGTCGAAAAGAAATTAAGGTTTTTGATGAAAACATTCCAGGATTTTGGGAATGGGAACCAAACGGTTCAAGGTCCAAACACAGTTTCAGTGCAGCTTCAAAGGGCTTTAAACGACACCAGACGATGAATAAGGGTCTTATCAAGCGAAACGATCACTCATTTAATAAATAAATATCAAAGTTTAAGTTTTATAAGCTCAAATTCTCGCCTTGCTCTGTTCTGTGATGCGCGTTTGTGACTCTCCTGTTCGAACTCGTTTATCAAAATGAACAAATTTTTTTACGTGTCATTTGGTTCATTCAAAGAACGAAATGAACGAGTTAAGTTGGGAAAAGATTCGTTCATTTTGATAAACGAGTTCGAACAGGAGAGTCACGAACACTCATCACAGAACAGAGCAAGGCGAGCATTTGAGCTTATAAAACTTAAACTTCGTTATTTATTTTTTTAAATGAGCGATCTTTTCGCTTGATAAGACCCTTATTAGTCGTCTGGAATCGTTTTAAAGCCCTTTGAACAGTTTGTACTGAAACTGTCTTTTGGACCTTGAACCATTTGGTTCCCATTGAAGTCCATTATATGGAGAAAATCCTGGAATGTTTTCATCAAAAACCTTAATTTCTTTTCGACTGAAGAAAGAAAGACATGGACAGCTTGGATGACATAGGGTGAGTGAATTATCAGCAAAAGTTTTTTTTAAAGTGAACTACTCCTTTAAAAATGTAACCCAACGGCTGGGTTTGTCCACATTTGTCCCAAAGTTCGGTTGAAACAACCCAGCATTTTTAAGAGCGTATATTTGCATAATTATGTTTCTACTCCAATTAGTTTTGAGAAATAGAAACATTTAAATAGTGGCTTTAGAAACTTGACAGATTTCAAACATGCATTAAATATTATATGTAATATGGTGCATATATTTAGCAAAATTCTTCGTTTCTCTATTTTAACTAACAAGTTTATGGTCACTGAATGGCTTTTCTGAAGCAATAGGGATTTTAGTAAGTTGCAACGTACCTTCTGATGTTCATCATGTTTATTTAGTGCTGTAAATAAAAATAAAGCGGAAGAGATGATCGGTTCACGTTCTTCGCTACAGCGATCTGTCACGCAACAATAAATCGCCAAAACGCAATTTATATTTTGAATTTCGTAATAAAAAATTGACCGAAATTGAAATCCAAGACTTTGTTTCTTATGAAAAGTAGCAAAGCACAAAGCTAATCGCCATTTATCGGATGGGTGGAAGCGCTGAGAAAATTGTTTAATATAGTGAAATATCGATTCTTTGCATTTAAGGATTGATATCGGTTCACAAATTAAAGTAGAGGAACTGATATTTTTACCCAGCCCTGTCATAAAAACAGGAAGTCAATCGCTAGGTTCTTTACTCTGATGTTTTGAAATCTTTCAGAAATGCACTTTTAGATGCACTTTTAGGTTCATTAGTTCACTTAGCATGAACTAATAATGAACTGCTGTATTTTTAGTGACTAACATTAACATAGATTAATAAATGTAACAAAGCTGTTGCTCATGGTTAGTTCATGTTAGCTAATGAACTTATAGCTAAGTGTTAGCGCTCTTCTCAGTGGAGAAGCACCTGTGTCACAGGACGAGTGTTGTGATGTTGACGTGTGTGTGTGTGTGAGGAAGACTGTGGAAGGGCCGAGAGGAAGAGTGAGGCTTTAAAGAGTGACTGACTTTCCAATCATGTGTTTTTCTGGGAACATTGAATTACAGCGGTGGAGAGGCGGAGATGCCGAATGAAAGGAGCCAGTGTTGCAGAGGGATGGACAGATGAAGAGAGAGAGAGAGAGAGAGATGAAAGACAGAGAGGATGAGAAATCACTGTGACAAACAACACACACACACACACACATGATGGGAGAAATTCATAACAAAATGCTTGTTGTCAAATGAGTTGTTTTGATGTAGAGCATTTTTTTTAAGATATAATTTTTTTGCAGATAATATTAATGAAATGAAAAATATGAATGAGATAAAAGGCTAGAGTGCACTTTCTTAACACACGTTTAAAAAGTGCACTTTGTAATAAAGTCATATTTAAAGTTTTAACACTTTATAATAAGGTCCCAAAAGTTACGATGATAACTGCATTAACTAAAAATCAGGAATGCATTATTTGTTACAGTATTTATTAATATTGTTTAATGTTAGTTATTAAAAATACATTTGTTCATTGTTAGTTTGTGCTCAACACAGGTCCAATATAAAAATATATATAAATATAGCTGCGAGCAGTGCACGTCGGGCCCAAGCCGGTGGCACGCACAACCCCGGTGCCTACAGGCACCGGGATGGCGGGTACCGCCGGCTTTGGCCCTCCATCGCTGCTCGCAGCTATATTTACACACACACACACACACACACACACACACACACACATATATATATATATATAAAGCCGGTGGCACCGCCACCTTGGTGCCTTTTGGGTTATTCTGCACGACGTGCAAAAACGTAACCCCTGCTTTGGAATACATACTAGTATGTATTCCACAATTGGAATACATACTAACATACTAGTCAGAACTGAATAGTTGATATCTGAATGACAGATCACCATAGAAGTCAATGGAAAAAATGTGACTAGTAGTAACAAAAGAATAGTTACTAGTCACCATTGAAATAAGTACTAGTGTCTAATGAATAAGTACTAGTATCTATTTAATAGATACTAGTATCTAATGAATAAGTACTAGTAACTAATTAATAAGCATTGGTATGTAATGAATAAGGACTAGCATCTAATGAATAAGTACTAGTATCTAATAAATAAGGACTAGTGTCTAATGAATAAGTACTAGTATCTTTAAAAAGGTAGTACTACCTAAAGAATAAACACTAGTATCTAAAGAAAAGGCACTAGTATCTAAAGAATAAGCACTAGTAGCTAATGAATAAGTACTAGTACTTAATGGAATAGATACTAGTATCTAAAAAATAAGTACTAGTAGCATGAAAATAGAGACTAGTAGGTTAAAATGATTAAATGTTAAAACGGTTTGCCATACTCTATCTGTCTGTTTATTTACTTACTTTTTTGATTTATGGACCAAGTTAATTTAATTAATACACTAATTATATAAAACTATTGTCAATGCACTACAATTAAACAGGTTATATGCCTTTACTTATAAAAAAAATAAAAATAAAAACTTATGTAAAAAATACCAGGCTTAAGAAATGTATTTACTTTAGCAGGCCAGACACACAGTGAAATGATTAAGCCCCCTCCCCCTACACACACACACACACACACACAGACTGTGTGACAGGCCTAGGTTTAGAAGGAGCATGATCATATTCAAACTACAATATCTGACTTTCTGTGGGTTTGAGCGTATTATTGTTAATTAGAAAGTTGTTTGGCTTGAATAGAACAATATACACGGCAAGTTTTGTAACTGTCAGTAAAACTAACCAAGTTATAACACACTTTATGTGTCCTTTTTTAGTCAAAAAAATCCGCCACGGCCAAACCGTTCGAGATATCAAAAATCCGTCCGGAATATAGCATCCTCAATGTCTTGACTTCATGCACACCGAGTTTGGTGGTGATTGGTAACAGCATGGGTTGTAATTTGATGTTTTTCTAGGACAATTATTTAAAAAAAAAAACCATAATTCCCGACTTCCGTTTGAACTGTCGTAAAACTTAGAGCACGAAAGTTGTTTGGCCTGATGTGATCTATGAGTGTACCGAGTTTCATATTAATCCATGCACGTGTGTTTGATTTATGGACAAATGTTCGAATCCCTAAAAGAATGCATCCTAAAAGAGATGGTAAAGTTTAATGCGTCGCCACGGCAACAGTTTCAAAGATATCAAGAATCCATTCATAGGTCTTCATCTGCCGTGTATGTACATTATACAGATGAAGTTTGAAGCAAATCGGGTAAAAATAAGAGGGTGATTTCAAAGCATTTTGAAAGTGACACACTTCCTGCTGCCAGTTGGTGGCGCTATAACTTTGACTCACAATAGTCACATCCATGTGATCGTCCTCTTACAGCGAACGCACTGCTGAAGTTTCATCCAGATCAGTTAATGTATGCTGAAGTTATGACACACTTCCTGTTTCACGTTTCTCGCCATAGTTTCGTTTCCTCGCCACGGCCAAACCGTTCGAAGATATCAAAAATCCCCACACAAACTTTCATCCTCAATGTCTTGACTTCTAGCTGACCGAGTTTCGTCGAATTTGGATCAGAGCTCTAGGAGGAGTATTTAAAAGTTCATTGCGTGTGTTTTACAAAAAAACCTCAATAGCCGACTTCCTGTTGGGCTGGGGTAAAAAGCAAGAACGCGAGGTATAGATGAAATTCTGCTATCGACATGTGTACCGAGTTTCATATTATTACATGCAAGTGTGTTTGAGTTATGGACCAGGTGTTCGGACCCCATTCCAGGGGGCGCTGACGAGCCGCCTGCCACGCCCGGGTACCAGCTTCAGCCCGGCTCTGATGGCCGCGGGTTCTGACCCGTGTGCAAAGTTTCAAGAGTTTTCGAGCATGTTAAGGGCCCCAAAAGTGCCCGAATAGTCGCTAAAAAAAGAAAAAAAAAAAAAAAAAAAAAAAAAAAATAATCGGAAGGAAAACAATAGGGCTCTGCGCCCTTTCAGGGCTTGGGCCCTAAATATTAACAGAGACTTTCTGATAAATAATGTATTAGTAAACAATACAATTAACATGAACTAAGATTAATAAATGCTCTAAAGGTTCATTGTTTGTTCGTTTTAACTAATGATAACAGATGTAACTTGTAAAATGTAAAATGTAAAATGTTGCCAAATTTTAAAGTAATTTTAACTCATGTTTAATAATCTGCTTATTGTGATGTGTTGACATATATACTTAAGCGTTTAAAGTACTCGATTATAACTATTATTTTTAATTGTATTAAATTGTAAATAATATAATTAAGTAATTTTCAACAGATGCATTATGAATATTATTCTTCTTTTTTTGTAATTTGCTTTGTGCATAAAATGCATGAACGTACAGTAAATGTAAACCTATTTTAAAGACAGGTAATTATGGATTACAAATAAAGATATACTTCAGCTAATTGCATTTAATATGAATTTAAACTAATATATTTTCATTTAATTTCATCAATTCATGCAATCTAACATCCCAAAAAAGTCAGATTCAGTTTATTATTTGATAGTTCACTAAACTCTTTTTAAACTTTCAGCAGGGGTTTATTAATTGGACTGTGTTAGTAGGACTGTGCTGATTTACCGTGTGTGTGTGTGTCACATGACTGTCCTCCACTGGCTTTATTTCATACAGTCCTGCTTGAAGAGGATTGTTTGCAGTGATATGTGATCGCAGGACGCTTGTGCCTCATAACTGATGACCTTTAACCTTCAGAACCATTGACACTAGAGCAGATCTACGTCACACACACACGTCAGACATGTGTTATAGATGCGTTGTGTCAGTGATTATGTGTGTGTGACACAAAGAATCACCTCATAACTTACAGAACAATTGTCTCATTTCTGTGTGATTTAGTGTGTTATTCAGTGTATAGCTATTAGTGTGTTTTTGTCATGTATTTAAGCGATAGTGCACACATGCATGATGTGTTGAAATTGACTTCGCCATCGGATGTTCCTGATGCTTTTTAACACTTGAACTAGTCAGAAATGTGACAGTAATCAGTTTTATTGGAGTTTAAGTCTCAAACATGTTCATTTTCTTGATTATAATACTGATACTCCAGTTTCGCTGTTCTTGACATATTTAAAACAAATTTAGAAAGTTATAGTTCAGATATATTTTACACAGATCCACATGAAACACAAACTCACTCCCAGTTTCACAGACAATACATATTTGAGCTGAATTAACCTGCACTGACATATCTTAAAATACATCTCAAGAAACAAGATGAACAACAGTCTGAAACCAGGCCTCAGTGTTAGATGCAAAACTACAAGAGAAAAGTCTTGTTTTCTGAGAAATTGATCTAAAGGGAGTTTGTTTAGGGTGGCTGAGAGAGCTAAATGCGCTGAAACTAAAGAAAACACATGCAAATACATGTTGTAGTCTGGGGTATTTGCAGTGTGTTTCTATATTAGGTTGCTGCTGTGAGTATTGCAGCACATCTGTTGTCAAACTGAATATTTTTATGTTGTTTTCTTCAGTTGCAACGCGTTGAGCTCTCTCAGCCACCGTAGTTTTTGCTGTCATAAAAACATAAAAAATGATGACAACATAGTAAAATTGTTCAATCAGAATAATTTCAGTTAACTTACATTCACTCCATTTGGACGATAGTTATGTGAGCGCTGTCTGCCGCTTTAAATGCTCGTGCGCTTTAAAGCAGGAGTCATTCTGATTGGCTGGCGATGTTTTTTAACCGTTAGTAGCTTGAGAGAAAAACAAATCGATTTTGAATGAAAGTTTTTCCAATTTTTATTATTTTTTATTACTGATATACGTTAGTTGTGGTGTTTACGTCCCTGTTCTCACAGAAATAGAAGTATCATCGAAACTTTGTCGTTTATCGTTGTTTAGTCACTCAGAGCAGAGGAGATTTAGCGATTTAGCGATGCTTGTTTACATCTACGGGGAGAGACAGAGATGATCTACAGACACAGGAAGCAGCGTTTGGGAAATGTAGATGAAGGAGAAAGAAAGAAAGAGCGATGGATGGATGGAGAGACGCGGGTGAGGGGAACAGCTCATAATTAGCAGTGCAGGGGGCAGTAAACGCTGACAATGAGCCTCTGTTACTGACCCACACAATACTGCACTATCAGTTTCATCTCTCTCTCTCTCTCTCTCTCTCTCTCTCTCTCTCTCTCTCTCTCTCTCTCTCTCTCTCTCTCTCTCTCTCTCTCTGTCTCTCTCTCTGTCTCTCTCTCTCTCTCTCTCTGTCTTCTCTCTCTCTCTCTCTCGCTCTCTCTCTCTCTCTCTCTCTCTCTCTCTCTCTCTCTCTCTCTCTCTCTCTCTCTCTCTCTCTCCTCTCTCTCTCTCTCTCTCTCTCTCTCTCTCTCTCTCTTCTCTCTCTCTCTCTCTCTCTCTCTCTCTCCTCTCTCTCTCTCTCTCTCAGTAATAAGGTCTGTCCCCCTCAGGCATGTATTCGCGAACTTCTCTCTCTCCCAGAACCTTCAAGTTCTGCTGAGGTTAATGAGAGTCTGTGATGATGAAGATCAGACAGGTTGTTTTCTATATGTACGGATCGTCCACTTTAACATTAAACATAAAGTGTTTGTGCTCTATTTTTGGAAAATAATTCTATTAAATTCTGCTCACTGTAATATTTGAAGATATTAGTCAGGGTGGCGCTTCTCATTGTTTAATTACACATCCAATTGTTTTTGCAGTTGATAGTGTTGTTTTAGTAGCTTGAGATATTATAGTTTTTATTAATATTAAAAAAAATGTAGTGCATATGTTTTGCATAAATGTAGTGAAGAGTGCCTCTTCATATTTTAATTATTATATTTTAATTATAGTGTTTTTTTTTCATTTTTATAGTTTGTCTAATTGAGATACTATTAGGCCTATAGTTTGATACATATATATATATATATATATATATATATATATATATATATATATATATATATATATATATATATATATATATATATATATATATATATATATATATATATATATATATATTATGTGTGTGTGTGTGTTTTAATTGTAAAGTTAGGCCTATATTTGGTTGTGTTTCTAATTTTTATGGTTTTTAGATGTTTTAAATATAATTTTTATTTATTGTATTTCAGGTTTAGTAATTTTAGTAGATGACAAAGTCATACTAAATGAAAATGAGAAAAATGTCTGCAATTAGCTGAAATAAATTAAGTTTAAGGTTTATTTAAAAGTTTATTATTTTTATAGTTTTAGTTTACGTTTACTATAATTTTTTTTCCTTGTTTTAGCACAAGAAAAAAAAACAGACAGATAGATATTAAATGTGTTTTTTTATTATTATTATTTTTGTAAACAGATATTATTACTATAATAACCCTGAATGTATGGCTTGATTACTTTACATGGGCAGAAAATGGATGTTCATAAAAAGTTAAAGTTTGTCACGGATTGTCAGTGACAAACTACCTGCTAGAAAACATAATGATGTCACTTCCTGTGGCTGATGTCATGAAGAAACAGTTAGAGGGCTTTTACAAAAGAAGAAAAGCATGGAAATGTTACTTAATCACCAATTTAAAGAGCATTCACAAGAAACCACATTTGGATTAGAGAAAGAAAGGTTGTTGTGTCGTCTTTATTCTGAAGCTTGAGTTCAAAGGTCAGGGTTAGGGGCAGGAGTGCAGGGGTCGCTGCATAAGACTGACTGCTGGTTGGGTGTGTGTGTTTGAGCAGGTGTGTGTTCTGAGACGCTCACTGATGGACTGAGTGATGTGGTAGTCAGGTGTCACATGTTCATTTATGTGATTCTCCAGAAAAAGACTCAACCAGAGGAAGTGAGATTATGGATATAAGTTGAAAAGGTGGAAGAAACTGTCATTTTTGTGGTTGATAAACGGCAGATTAGTGAGATGATTTAATGTTAAGGCATTATGAGCTGATCTCAGAGCAGCAGTGATCAGAATGACTCCTCTGATTAACTGAGATGATCTGATCTCAGACAAGCTTCTGCTTGAATTCATTATTTTATTGTCTGTAAAGTTTAGGTGTGTAAAGGTGCTAAAAATACTATTAGTACTTTTTATTATTATTAAGAAAATATTTAATTTGTAATTATTTCTGGAAACGTTTAAAATGTGCTAAAATATTATTATTGATATTTATTTTTATTGTTATTTTTAAAAATGTACATACAGTTTTTATTATTGTTATTATTATCAGTATTTTTTTATTGTCTTTAAAGTTTTATAAGGTGCTAAATATTCATTCTTTATTATTATCGTCATAAATATTTTCTTGAAACGTTTAAAATGTACTCGCACTAATTATTATTATTAATAATTATTATTTTTAATTGGTATTTATTTACTATTATAATTATTCTCTGGAAACTTTTAAAAGGTATAAAATATTAATTTTTTTCTTTCATTTGAATTTATTGTTTTTAATCTATGTATTATTTTAATTATACTTATGTGTATAATTTTTTTATATATGCATTATTTTAAAAATATATCTACTGTTATTATCATTATTAATATTCTCTGTATAGTTTTAAAATGTGCTAAATTATTGTTTACGGTCATTATTCATTTTATTTTAAAATGTGCAAAATTATTATTAATATTTTGTAGGCTATAATTTTCTGTTATTTTCTTTTATAATGTGCTATATATTCTATTATCTTTCTGCTATATATTATTATCTTTCATCTATTGGAGTGCTCCTGCTCGTGTGTGTTCGTAGAAAGAGCAGCAGAGGGCGCGAGTGTGTGAATTGTGTGTGTTTGCTGAACAAGTTAGTGTTGCGCGCCATCTGCTGGTGAGATGAGAGAACTCCAGACGATCAGTGTGTGTGTGTGTGTGTGTGTGTGTGTGGTTTACACATGGTTTCCCACGGGTGCTTGAAATCCTTCAATCTGAGAAGAAAAAACGCAAGACCCTGTAAAGTTTTTGAAAATAACCATGCATATGCATGTCTTTGAAAGTGCTTGGATTTATTTTATGCCATATTATTCCCTCCGGTCCGCTGAATGTGTTATTCCGTCATCACTGCGTGGCCTATGCGCACTGATTTACGTTAGTTACGCGCATTCACGCGGTGCTTCCACGAGGTTAGTTACGCGCATTCACGCGGTGCTTCCACGAGGTTAGTTACGCGCATTACGTTAGTTACTGCGCATTCACGCGGTGCTTCAAATGTTTCCCGCGTGAGGTACTTCTGTGTTGTATCGGCGCCATGACGTTCAAACGTAAAAAAACTACTATGATGGAATCTCAACGTTTGTTGTTGGACACACCAAACCTGTCCCCACATTAAGTCCAATAATTTATATTTAATTTATTTATTTATTTATTTATTTATTTATTTATTAAATTTATATATTGGATCTGGAAAGTGCTTGAATTTGAAGTTAACCTGTGTGTGACCCGTTTACAGTAGGTGTTGTTTCAGTTTCCGCTGATGTTCTGGCTGTAGTTCTGTATTGTTCTGATGTTTGATGTCAATCACAATCTGATCCAGGGAACAGATGTGCTGTTGTATTCGGGCATTTTCCAGGAGAGTGTGTGTGTGTGTGTTTGTATGTTTCAGGAATTGAGTTTTAGACGAATGATTAACCGAAGCGTGGAGGTCATGTGATTAGACCAGAGGTCACTGCGCCAGTGCAAACCTGCTGTGTGTTTAATATGGGCTTAGACATCCAGACATACTGCTGTAGAAGATTTATTTCAGTATCACATTAGAAGGTGCAACAAGACAAGATAAAGTGCATTTCAGGACTTTCAAGTAGAAGTTTCTCCGTCGTCTGGAAGATTTCAAACAGGAAGACGACGCTTAACCAGCTTAGAAAAGGATCATAAAGATTCCCATCATGCAGCAGCAGCTTAATATATTTACACACATCAGATTCTCCCAGAAAAACAAGCACGATCAGAGGAAAGCGTCAGGGGAACGACTGACTGATCTCTAGGTTCTACATTAAACACTCCCGCTACATCAGCTTATATCTCTCCCAATTCAGAGTCCAAAAGCATTCCACTGCATTAAACATCTTTCCCTTTAAACACGAAATGATGTGCAACACACTTAACATGTACACAACTCACATAAAACGAGCAAAGACCCAGCCTGAGTGCAAGTGTTCAGATCCAACAAGTTCTTCCAGTAACGCTAATCGAACGTTGTTCTTCAAACGTTAAGGGAACATTCTATTTCATCATTCTTCAAACATCATTGGAATGCGACTTTTGAATGTTCTCTGAACATTCCGAAACAAATTACATAAAAAACAGACAAATGTCCAACTGAAACATTCCATGACTGATGTATAAACATTCAGAAATAAGGTTTTTATAACTTAATGGTAAAGCTTAAAAAAAATTTAAAACGTTTTTTTTTTTTTTTTGATTAAATCATGATTCTTATTTTTTGCATCTAATTTATGAAAAAACAAACTTATCTAAAATTCTTTTACATTGCTTTGATCATCAATTCAAATAAATGTCTGGTTCTTTCACCAGGAAGGAAATTAATTCCAGACAATTTCATCTTTTCATCCCTCCAATTGTTCAAAGAAATGGCAGAGCTGAAAGAAAGATCTATTCAAACAGGCTTTTAAATGGTAAACTCTATAAATAATGTATTCAAATAAAATGTCTTCGACTATAAAGAAGCACATGAACAGAATCTGTGATTACAGTCACTGTAGAGAGAGAATCATCTGTCTGTCCTAATCTCGTCTCCTTTGGTGATTTTTATTTGTGCTTCTCTTCTTTCCTTTTTCTTGGCATCTTAGTCTGATGTTCTGTCGCCAGTTTCAGGAGGCGTCTGATCTCCACTGGACGCCACATTACGTGACCCTCCCTCCTGTGATCTCGCGAAGGACCATTTAGGTGACATGACATGAGGTCACGACCTTTAGGGTCACGCGTTCCTTGAGGCCAAACACACCCATTTCCTCCTTTAGGAAGACTGCGATGAGCAAAGTACATAATTGCAGGCAAGGTGATGTGTGTGTGTGTGTGTGTGTGTGCGTGTGCGTGTGTGTGTGTATATGAATATATATGTATATATAATGTTTGTACATTTTTCAGATGTACTATTTATATTATACATTTTTATACAAATAATGCATTTATTTATATAAAAGTATTATATTTATTTATATAAGTTAAATTATGTAAATAGTATACATTAGAATAATTTGCATGTATAAATATATTAATTTATATAAAAGTACATTTATATGTGAATAATACATGTATTTATATAAATGTATTTAATATATATATATATATATATATATATATATGTATATATATATACACTTATATAAAAATAAATATATTTATGTGTTTTTTATCTTGTATACATTTATTAATTAAATTAAGTACTCTATTTATATTAAATAATTATATTACGTTAAGTATAATACATTTAACTAATAATAATTATTTACATAAATATTAATTCATATATAAATAATAAATGTATTTTTTTTTAAATGTGATTAAACAAAATAAATGTGTTGTACTCGTGGGTTGTCATATCTCAGACTCGCTCTTATAAGTCGTGGGTTAGAACGGTATGGCAGTCTGCAGGATGTCGAACTCGATCTGGTTGTCCATGTCTAATACGCAGAGCACGTTGCTGCCGGAGGTCATTGTGGCCGAGTCCTGGAACATTTTCTGGAAGCCTGTGGGAACGGCAGTCATATCCTCACCCGCACGCTCCTCGTCCTCTCCGCAGCACAGCGCCACCTCGTCTCTCGTAGCAGAAAGCGCTAGGCGAGTGCGGCGGGAGGAACGTTTGAGCCCCGCGGTGGCAGCGTATGTCCGACGTCTCGGAACGGGACGAAGCCGACGAACGGCGTCGCTCAGATCTTTCAACTCCTTCAGCGCTGCAGGCAGGAGTCGAGGGGAACCTCGTAAGTTTCGTGGAAGTGAGCGTAATCGACCTTGTAGCAGTCGCGGTCCTCGGAGATGACAGGCTTAAAGCGGTGACCCCAAAGGATCTCGCGGGAAAGGTAGGAGCTTCGCGTTTGCGTGGTCATGGCCGTCGCCTCCACCATTCCCTCCAGGATCACCACGATCTCGAAGTCGTCGGATACGAAGGTCGGATCGGCTCATTGTCCAAAAGCGGCGAGTCCTCGTCGATCTCGTGAACGATGACTAAAGGCGACACTAAGAAGAGGCGGTCGGTTCCTTCATCGTATCCCACGTTTAGATCCATTTGTTCGAGCGGGATGAACTCGCCTTCAGCCGTCACGTGAGGGTCGGATGAGTTGCGCCCGAACGTGAGCCTCGACGATGTGGCTACGCCGAAGGTTCCCAACTCGCCACATTAAGCAAAGCTTCCCGTCGCGCAACGCAATCACTGCGTTCTGTGAAAAAAGCAAGGTTTGGTTCCTCTTCTTCGGACGCGCCATTTTAGCCATGATGGTGCCAATCATGAAGGAGTCAATGATGCATCCGAGAATCGATTGCACCACCACCGTCGCGAGTCGCTCACGGGACACTCTTCGGTCACGCAGCGCCAGCCGTAGCCAATGGTGGTTTGGGTCTCGAATCGAGAAACAGGAATGCCCCGACGAAGCCCTCAACGTGCAGCAAACACCGGCTTCCAAGGCTTCCCGACACGATCTCTTATCGAAGTCCCCGTGAGCGAGAGAAGCGCTGTAGAAGATCAAGCCCGAAGATGAGCCAGGACACCAGGAAGGTGGAGCAGAAGATCATTAGCAGGTACCGCCAGCGGATGTCCACGCACGTCGTAAAGATGTCCGCCAGGTAGCGCCACGGCTTGTCGTCCATGTTGGTGAAGACCACGTTGCACTGGCCGTTCTTCTCGACGAAGCGGCTGCGCAGCTGGCCTCGAACCGGACGTGGAGATCCTCCCGTTGTAGGCGGTGCCCATCGCCGACCCACTCGGACCCTCCGCTCCTCCAGGGGTGTGCAGCCGGCCCGAGCCGCAGCCGTTGTGGAGGCCGAGGGTGGAGATCTTCAGCGCCTCCTCGTCAGGGGACACGATGCTGTACCTGAGAGAGAGGACAGAAGAGTTTGAACTAAGTACTCAATGCTTTATAGACCAAAGTGAATTCATAATTGAATTTTGACACGAATTTTTGCAACACTGACACTTTTTGTACTTAATTGTATCAACATAGAATCTCTATGGAATGTTTCATAATTTATACATTTTCAAACATCAACAGTTGTTCAACTGAATTAAATCAGCACTGAACTGAGTTGAGCTGAAAAATGACTCTGTTATCTTCTGTGGCTCTGTTGTATAGACACAATTGAATTTATAATTAAATTTTGACATGAATTTACATTACACTTATTGAACTAAATTGAATCAACTTAGAAGCTCAATTGAATGTTTCATAATTTATTATTTTGGAACTCTAACACTTATTGAACTGAATCGTATCAACACTGAACTGAATTGAATGTTTCATTCTGCAACATGACATCATGACTTTTGCTTAAACAGACACGCGCACTTTCAAGTTAAGTGGCGTGTTATCTATACGCATTTTTAGCTATCGCGTGTATACGTGTATGTCTACGCCGTTAAATGTCCGAGTGATTACGCGTGTATGTACACACCGTTAAATGTCTGAGCGAAACGAGGCAAAATGTACCTACATCTGGAAATCCCTACATCTGGGAGCGATATTTTTTTCCTCAGGATGGTCAGGGGAAGACTCATAAATACTATTAACCCCAGTGACGGGTAGGTTTAGGGACGGGGTTGGGGTAGGTCATATATTTATACAGTAATGTAACGTTAAGTCAACGGCGTTCATAAACACGCTGAAAAGCGATTATGCCGTGTTGATAGTACGCCAAAAATGGAAATACAAATTGCCGTGTCATACATACGCCATTTCATGAGATCAGTCTGCATAATTTTGCAACATCCACAGTTATTGAACTGATTGCATCAATTGAGCAGAATAATGGCACTATTGTCTACTGTCGGTATGCTTTCTAAACAAAATTGAATTCATAATGGTAGTTTTACATTAATTTTGCAAAACTGACACGTAATTGAATCAACATGAAACTCAATTGAATGTTTATACATTTTCCAACATTGACACTTATTAAACTGAATTGAATCAACATAGAAGCTCAATTGAATGTTTCATAATTGATTATTTTGGAACATTGACACTGTTATTGAACTGAATCAACAATCCCAGCTAACTAAAATATGTTCTAGGAATGTTTTGCTAACATTCCTATTAGGTTATTCAATTTTGTTTCGGAATGTTCTCTGAACATTAAAAAAATGACCTGTTTTTCCACATTTTTAAACGTGTTGTTTTGTTCTTGGTTATGTGAACATTAATGGAACAATCTACTTTATCAAACAATATTGGAATGTTACTTTTGAATGTTCTCTGAAACTATTAAAAGTAGTTGCATTTATAAAGCAGACGACCTACATCCAACTAAAACGTTCCATGAACAATGTATAAATAATGTTTTTGTGCTGACTTTTTTAGAACATTAAAGACCAGATAACATTGAACAAACGTTCTATTAACGTTACTGGAAGAACTTTGAGAGACCTTCCCACAGCGTTAGCCAAAGTTATGAGAACGTTCCCTGTTACCTGGGATTGAACTGAATTAAGCTGAATGATGACACTTGATTAAGTCTGTATCATTGATTGTTATGTTTCCTGTGAGGCTGTTTTGAATCTGTATTGTATAAAGCGCTATATAAATGTGATGGAGAGCAGGTGAAGAGCTGTAATCTGATTGGAGAGTTTGTTCTTTTCAGTGACCGCTCTAAAGGACACACACTCACTCCAGATAAACCATGAGTCACTAATGCGTCTCTTCCAGAAACACATGAACGGATCCTCTTTAAGAACTTTCTGAACCTTTAACGAATGGACTTTACAGTGGGATCAGGACTGTCTGTTTATCCGTGGTTTCATTGTCTTTTTATCTTTCTCTTTCAGTTTTTGTCCATTAAGGGTCGAGAGACTCAGGTGTGTGTTACCTGCCCCTAAACTGGGATTATGAGGGAAGGAGAGTCATTTAGCATTTAGCCATATCAGGATTGCGGTCAGTGAAGGTTAGGGATTATAACCTGAGCCATCTCTCTCTCTCTCTCTCTCTCTCTCTCTCTCTCATACACACACACACAATAAACAAATAAACATACAGCCTGTCGATCAATCATCTGCTGATGTTTGGTGGAGCACAATAATTACAGTAAAAGCTTTAAATTAAATGGCATTCAAAATTCTTCAGATAAATCTCAATTATTTAGGAATAAAATGTTGCATAAAAAAATAGCTGAATAATATATGAACAAACCCCTTCGTAAAAAGCTTCAGAATATAGATGGGAATAAAACTGTAAATTTTGGTGTATATAAGCTGATGCTGAAGTGGAGAAGAAAAGATTTAAAGATATCAATGGTAATTTAAATCTAGAGACGAAATCAAATGGATAAAGTGCAATAAAATAAATGCTTAACTTTAGTTTGGATGTTTTCTTTCCACTAGTCTTAAAGACGACGTCATGGGAGCAAAATAGCACAATCTTGTTGTTGATGAGCAGCGTTAAACACAAAGTATTTCACTCGCAAAGTTCAAAACGACTCGCAAACCAGCTGAGAAAATGAGCAAAACATTTGATACTTGTGCATTTTACTTTTTTTTTAAATGTAATTTTTTTTAACAGATATCAGGGATACTTTTACCCAAAAATGATTATTACCCTTATGTCGTTTCAAACCTGTATGACTTTCTTATGTTGAACCCAAAAGACAACATTTTGAAGAATGTTGAAAACTAAACAACATGATGACTTTCATTGTATGGACAAAAAACAAACTTTACTCAAAATACCATCTTTTATGTCGAACAGATGAAAGAAAGAACGTCACACAGGTTTGGAAAGACATGAGGAGTTATAAAGGATAATGGAATGATAATTTTTGGGTCAAGTATCAATTCATATATTAAGATTTATCATAAGTAGGGATGCCGATTGAGCCCCGATTCAGAGTTATTGAATATTGAGTATCTGCCGAGACTCGAGTCCCGATCAGATACTTGTGTTTTCCTAGTAGTATGTGCACACTTCAATTACATTAAAGTTATTACGACTGTCCAATGTTTACAGGGATCACTATTGTGTGATTCTAATATTACTACTACACACGCATATTTACTAAGAATATGTGACTACTGATATAGACTTATTTTATATGTATAATAAACAGAATAATTGCAACAAAAAGGGGGGGGGTGGTTAAGGTTAGAAAGATAATAAATAGTAAATAAATAACTTTCGAGTGATGCGCACTTTTGTAAGTAAATACTACCCTATCTCACGACCAATTCGTACTAATTCGTACGACCATTCGTAAGATTTGTCTAAACCCGAGTGATGGTTTAGGGGCGGGGTCAGGGGTAGGTCATTCGTACGAATTCATACGAATTGGCCAATTCGTAAAATATGTGCGATTTAGCAAAATCATACTAATTCGTACGACTGAGGTCGTATGAATTGTTACGAATTAGCCACCTCGTAAAATTCATACGAATTCCCGCGAGATCGGGTTGGTAAATATGCTAAACAGTAGCTTGAACGCGGCGTACACACATTTCATGGTCGCCGGTTGGCAAACCCATTTAAGGCACATACTGCCACCTACTGCACAACACTGGCATTACAGCTGGCGTGAAATAAATTATCGGGTTTAGGATTACAAAAAAACGTTTTTATCTGCCCCAATCCCGATTCTTGTGATCACCATAGAATGACCCCGTAAACACACACACACTCACTCACACACACATGTTGTGGTCGTACCTGTTGGCTCGGTTGCTTCCCATGCTGTATTTGATCTTCAGCGTGTTTGTGCTGCTGTCCTCAGTGACGCGACAAAACAACGTTCCCCGTTTACTGGGAAAGATTTGGGATCGGCATCCTAACGGATGATGCACAGGCCTGGATGTATCTCACACACTGCAGTCAAAGAGAAACACATGCGCTGTTACACACTCAGTCTGATTTCAGAGGTTTCATCTGAAGTGGACAGAAACTATATTTGTGTTCTGGTTTGGATGCCGTGATCTGGGTCAAAGCAGTGGTTAAAATAGACCTGACGCGCACTGAACACACACACACACACACAGATGTAGGCTAACAACATCACTGATTCGCATGTTCTCTAAATATTCAGCTCAATATTTAGATTTAGATTTGAACGTCTTACATTTAGAGAAAACATTTAAAACCATTCCAGCCTAAATGTATTATTATGCATTTGCATTGCAAATTCTTTATACTTTGATTGATTAAACTTCATCATCATCAACAACAGGCCAGATTAACCCAAATAGGCTTAAATATTAAACATTGTTTCGAGATATATATATATATATATATATATATATATATATATATATATATATATATATATATATATATTGATATATATTGATATATATTGATATGTAAGCCAAATGCTAAAGTATCAAAGAAAGTTGCATTTATTATTACGTTTTAAACTTTTTTCATTCAAGTATTTTAAAATCGAATTTTTTTTTAAAATAAAACCAATGACATAAATCAGATGTTTTGTATGTCTTGAGATGATTTAATCTGAAACGCTGTATTAAATGTTTGCAGTTGTTCATGTGGAGATCTCGTCAAACGTCATCAGGACAGACGCATGTGACTCAATAACTGCGCTGCCAAAACAATGAAAATGGACTTAACTTTTGTTACACAATATAAGCACTCTTAATCCCTGAGTCTGGGTGTTTGTGTGTGTATGTGTGTGTGAAGGAGAAGGTTTCTTTCTTTATTCCTAATCCAGTAAATTATGTCTAAATAATCTCCTCATCTCTCATTTTTACAGTGATATGAGAAGCAGATCAAAAGAAACAAGCCCTGAGGATCCTTCAGTGTAATCTGAGACCGTGTGTGTTTTTGTGATTTATGAGGACAGAAATTTGCATAATGACATTCACTGTAAAACATGATCGTGATTTTAACAGTAAAAGACTGTAAAAATGCTACAGTGAAAAACTGTTAATTGGTTAACAGAAAGTTTTCTTTCTATATACGGTAAATAACTGTAATATAAATAATGGTACGTAGAATGTAATTTTACTGTAAAATACTGTAAAATTTACAGTTTTTGGAAGTGAAAAAGAAGCCATTGTATAATTTACAGTGAAAAAAATTAAATTGACATTCCCATAATTCCCTGCGTGACACTTCACATTTAATGTATTTTGACTGTTTCTTCATAATTTTCTTAGTTATTTTTCTAATCAGTTATGTACATTAGGGTTTTATGTTACATTTAATGTTGTTAAATTAATACTTATTGCATTTTTTAAATTTCAACATGTTACCATGATGGTGTTTAATGTTTGTGTGAATGACACTGCGCAGCTTCTATATAATAGTATGAACTTTCTTATGGAAGATCTGATTATGATGAGCTTTGATTGATCATTTGACTCATTATGGATGTGATTGTTGGCAGTCAGTGTATTACAATTGAACAAAACAGATATTAATACTTCAAAAGGTCAGTAAATTAACATTATATCAGATAATGAAATACGGTATATTGCTGTAAAATTAAATACGGTCAAAGTCTGTAAAACCTAAAATGTTGCTACCGTATTTTTAACAGGAAAACTCTGGTAACCACAGCTGCCAGGGTTTTCCTGTAAATTTAACGGGTTTTTTTTACAGTGTTGGTATTACAATGTGAATGTAATTTATGAGGACATTTCCTTTGACTTCATATTTCAAATGGCTTTATTTTATGGCTTTATTAATATTTCTTCTGTTCCGATTACATCAAACAGGTTCTCAGTGGAAAGAGCCCAAGTTATTGGGATTCTATCACAGGGAATGTACATAGTGACATGTTTGCAGCTGAGCGATGACATCTCAGATCAATCTAGTCTTGTGTAAACTTCACTTAGCCAAAGCAGCAAAGCAGACTCTGTGTTATAAATATGTTAGACCTATAACTTCTGCCACTAAAGATTGCTTTATCAATAATCCTAATCAGTTTCAACATCTCAGCATCCCGGATAGTTTATGAAGAACTCGATATCTTGACAGAAACTTTTAACTCTCTCTTTCCAGCACTTCAGACGCAGTTGCTTCGTTGCGCTTAAAGAAGATTAAAGAAAATAGTCCAACGCTGTGGTACAACGAGCACACTTAAGAGAGCAACCAGAAAAATGGAGCTAAACTGGAAGAAAACTAAACTAGAGGTATTTCACATTTCATGGACATGGAAAGAGAGCTCGAGTGCTTACAGAGAGGCTTTAAAAGCTGCTAGAACTGCTTATTTTTCAACCCTATTAGACAAAAATAAACAAAACCCTCTGTATTTATTTGAAACAGTGGCTAAAATAACGAAAAGTAAAGCTTCAAGTCCAGACGTTTCCAAGCAGCACAGCAGTAATGACTTTATGAACTTCTTTACTTTCGAGATATCTTCTTGCCAGCAGCCATTTCACAGGGCTGCGTTCCCAAAAGCATCGTAAGCTTAAGTTGATCGCAGAACCATTCCCACCAACCGTCTATACGATCAACTTAGGCTTGCGATTCTTTGGGAAACGCAGCCCTGGTCAGTACCTGGATGGGAGCCTCCAGAAATCCTTCTCGCTGCTGGAAGAGGTGTTAGTGAGGCCAACAGGGGGCGCTCACCTTGTGGTCTGTGGGGGACGTAATGCCCCAGTATAGTGATGGGGACACTATACTGTCAAAAAGCAGTGTCCTTCGGATGAGACGTTAAACTGAGGTCCTGACATCAAAAATCCCAGGATGTCCTTTGGAAAAAGAGTAGAAGGGGTTTAACCCTGGTATCCTAGCCAAATTTGTTCAGTGGCCTCTGTCCATCATGGCCTCCTCATCATCCTCATAATGATTGGCTTCATCACTGTCTCCTCTCCACCAGTATGCTGGTGTGTGTGTGTGTGATCTGGCACAATATGGCTGCCGTCGCATCATCCAAGTGGATGTTGGTTGAGAAGATTCCCCACTTCCATGCAGAGGATGTATATTAACGAAGTAGAACTACTAAAGTACTGTACTTAAGTACTACAATGCTGTATCTGTACTCTACTAAGAGTATTGTTTTTTTCTCATACTTCTACTTTTACTTCAGTAGATATTTTCGATGAATTTAATACTTTTACTTCGATTTTTTTTTAATGTTCTGCTAGTTACTTGTTACAATTATACATTTTTTACGAATCATTCGTGGCAATCACATGCCAGTTTTATAGGGTAATGGTATTGATTGACACACACATTGACAACTAATGCAGGGGTTGTCCTCCAATTGAATTTTTTGGCGCCCGCCAAAGCAAATTTGTATCCCGCCAAAGCGCCTTATTTGATTGCACTGTAAAAAATAAATAGTAAAAAATAAATAAAAAAAGTAAATACAAGTGAAAAAAACAATGTAATTTACTTGAAAAAGTTAGTTCAGGCAAGAATTTAAAAAACTAAGTAAATTCCATATCAGTACTTAATTCAAGCGAGTAGAAATGAAAGTGTAAATATCAACTATCAACAAAAATTAATTAAAAATTACTCAACTTTTCTGATACTGGGGTTCCCATCATGCACTGGACCTTGAATAATTAATGAGGCTCATTTTTCACTGGTTTCCAGCTGTATTTACACTTATTTATCATTGATTTTTGTTGTCAGTATTAGTAACTTGCCATTTTGTGACATTTCGAGTAAATTTTTTGCTCAAAATGACACATTGAAACACAAAAACAACCCATCAAATGTTACCGCCATTGTGTATTGTCTACCAAGTATTGAGGTGTTTGCATTCACATGATGTTTAACATCTGACATGATTACTTAGATCATCTAAGTAAAGCACATACTCTAAAAGACTAATCAAATTTAAGATTATTGTTTTTGTGAAATGTAATACAAAGGCAAAGGAAATCTATATTAATCAACCTTTTACTAGCCAAGTTAAAATTACTTATTTTTTGTAAAGTTTACTTAATTCCATATTCCAAGTAAATTTACCTTAAAGATTTCTAATTAAAGCTACTGATGAATATGTTTAGGTTTTTACTTGGCAAATCTTTGTAAATTTACTAGCTTTTTCTGAGTGAGATAGTTTAGCAAGCATTTTTCAAGTAAACCCTACTCCAATTTTTTTACAGTGTAGTTCAAACTTTTGACTGCTTTCTTTAATAATTACATGACACAATACTTGTACTTTTACTTTTAGTACTTAAGTAGTGAATTTTTAAATAAACTACTTGCAATACTTAAGTAGAAAAAATGTTGAATACTTTAGTACTTCTACTTAAGTGTGGTGCTTAAAGAGCACTTTAACTTCTACTCAAGTCACTTTTTTGATAGAGCACTTGTACTTTTACTCAAGTCTGGGTTTTCTAGTACTTTATACATCTCTGCTTCCATGTAAAGTGCTTTGAGTGTCCAGAAAAAGGGTTATATAAGTGTAACAAATTATTATTATTAAGATTGATAATATCAGGGAGAAAATTATAGCTATTCAACATTGCATCGCATCAGACATTGCATTGTTTTATTCGATAGGAGAGAAAGAATTTTCTAAACTTGTTAAATCATCTAAATCGACAATGTGTGTTAGACCCAACACAGTCTCATGAAGATGCGTATCTATACCACGAGTGTCATTTCTCGTGGCATTTATACGCCAAAAGTGTTTTTTTCGTGTATATGGTACGCACTAAAAAACCCTGGGTTAGGTTTAGGGGGGAGGGGGTGGAGAGTTCGTGCATATTATACGCCAAAAAGTGCGTATCATATGTACGCGAAAATTGCGTGCCATAAACACGCAAAAACTGTTTTTGGCGTATAAATGCCACGATAAATGACACTCGTGCCATAGATACGAACTTTCATGAGATTCGGGCTGGTTAGACCCTATACGAACCAAGCTCCTGAAAGAGATGCTTCCAGAGGTCATAGATCCTCTTCTTAATCATGAATTCATCTTTGACATTAGGATATGTACCGCAAACTTTTAAGCTGGCTATGATTAAATCACTTGTTAAAAAAGTTTTTTTATCACTTGAAGATATTAGAAAAGGCCTTTCTTGAAAGAAATGATATCTGCGAGGATTTTTAGTCCAGATTTAAACCGTACCATAGTACCGAGACAGCTGATTTGCTCTTATCGTCTGATCGTGGTTGTATCTCTCTATTAGTGTTACTCGATCTTAGTGCTGCATTTGACACAATTGACCACAACATTCTTTTAAATAGACTAGAAGACTATGTTGCCATTCATGGAACTGCATTAGCATGGTTTAAATCATACTTATCTGACCGTTATCAGTTTGTGGCAGTAAATGAAGAGATGTCTTATCGATCACAAGTTCAGTATGGTGTACCACAAGGCTCAGTACTAGGACCGCTGCTGTTCACTCTGTACATGCTACCATTAGGAGAGATCATTAGGAAACATGGAATTAGCTTTCACTGTTATGCTGATGATACTCAGCTGTATGTTTCTTCACGCCCTGACAAAACTTACCAACTAACATAATTAATGGAATGCTGCTCTGTCAAGTCTTTGTGGTTCGGGAAGGTACCTGGGTGTGCTCTTTGCTCTTTCACGTAAATATTATCTGTAAAACCGCATTCTTCCATCTCAAAAACAAAACTAAATTACATCAGATGTGGAACAATTAGCCGTTCTGCATGCGTTCATGACCTAGATTATTGTAATGCTCTACTGGGTGGTTGTCCTGCACGCCAAATAAATAAACTAGATAGTCCAAAACGCAGCCGCTCAAGTTCTTACCAGAACCAGAAAGTATGACCATATTAGCCCGGTTCTGTCAACCCTGCATTGGCTGCCTATTAAACAGCATATACATTTAAATATATTGCTGATTACTTATAAAGCACTAAATGGTTTAGCTCCCCAGTGCTTGAGCGAGCTCTTAAAGGGTTAGTTCACCCCAAAATTTAAATTAAGTCATTAATTACTCACCCCCATGCTGTACCAACCCCGTAAGACCTTCGCTCATCTTCGGAACCCAAATGAAGATATTTTTGATTAAATTTGAGAGGTGGATCACTGCTACATAAGGGATCGAAACTTGACGGCCCAGAAAGTCATTGAAGAAAATGTTTTGTGTGACTACAGACACTTTTTTCACAAAGCGCTTCTTTAATGTCCTATTATCATTGTAAAGCTGCTTTAAGACATTCTTTAAGTGCTATATAAATGAATGTGACTTGACTTGAGTTTAAAAACATACTAAAAAGTGTTTTATTAAAAATGTAAAAAAGGGTTTAGTGGTCGAGTAGGGGGATAGAAAATAGAAAATACAATCTGACTGAGTGTGTGTGTCTGTGTGTGAGTGCGTGTGAGTCTGTGTGCGTGTTTCTGTGTGTGTTTTTGTGTGCATGTGTTATATGTGAGTGTGTGAGAGACAGGAGGTAAGTTCAGATTCAAGCAGATTTTATATTTTATTATTCTTTACTATATAAACAATGAAGCTGTTGATGTGCTTCACTTAGAAAGTGTGTGACAAGTGTCACATGAGTTCTGTGTATTTTTAATTTATTATAATTTTACTATAATTTTAAATTCTATTAATTATTTTTGATTCATTGTGTTTTTATAGTGGTTGTATTAACATTACTTGAAATTTAGACATTTTAGAATCTATATTAAGATTTTTAGGAACGTTCCCTGTTAGCTTGGGTTTCTCTTCACTATCTTTGGTTTTCACTTAACTTCACCTTGAATTATTTTTTTGGAAGTCATCCAAAATGACTTGCTGTGCATTCAGGAGTATACATTTAATGAGGTCACTCGTGGGAAATGAACCCATGACCTTGCTGACATTGATATGCCATGATCTGTTTGAGCCACAGGACTGTTGAAACTGCTAAAGTTCATCACATAACTATCAACACTACATCTACTGATGAAATCTGAATGTTTTCATGCAAGTGAGATGAGTAAATGCACGCTCACATTCAGTCTAGAACTACAATAACTAACATATTTATACACAACGCCTCTAAGACACTTTGATTTGTCACATTGGGACAGGAGAGCGGTCAGTCAATAAATGGGAAAATATAGTAACTTGCACTACTTATTTGAAAAAGTAACTCAGATATGTTGTAAATTTTAAAAGTAATGCATTACTTTACTAGTTACTTGAAAAAGTAATCTGATTAACTCTAATTACTTGTTATGAGTTACCACAACACTGGAGAATTGTAGACTTTTTACACCCAGATTTTACAATATGAACCATAATTTCTCCTCTTTGTACATTCTATCAGAAAAGATCTAATGTAATAAATATACTTTGATAAATATCATGGTATAGTTTGATTTACTATATTAATGCCAACACCTCAGTATTTACATGGCACTATATGTATAAATCATGGTATTAGGCACTTGTCCAAACTAACTAAAACCATGGTGCATTCTGTAGGACTGGAAACATAAGTGCATTGAGTGCATTAAGCTCATTGATCAGGGGAATCAGATGAAGTCAGGCGGCACATTTAGCGCGCTTTCCACTGGAAACTAACCGTCAAATAAATGACGAACAAATAATGAGGCGACAGAACTCCAGTTTCCCGCGCTTGAAGTTTAAACTGATGTAAGGTGTGTGAAACTCGGCAGAAAACTTTTATATACCCTAGCGTGTCATCATGCACCAGATGTTCGTCTCAAATCTGCGGGATTGAGACTGTGACATAAATATGATGACGTGCAGGTAAATTTAGCGCGCGCGGTAAATCCGGGAAAGCTCCAGATGCGGCGCGCGACCAGTGCGTGATCTCAAACAGAGAGAGTATAATCTCTTTTCATTACAACATCAAGTTTCTTTTCTCGGTTTCAGCCGTATTTATCCTCCCCTCATCTGCCCATCAGCCGTCGGATTTATGTACGTCAGTCCTTTAGATTTAAACGCTCAAAGTTACAACGAATGTTCCTAAATCAAATATTTTTATAGCCTAACATTAATTTGTACGTTTACACCTCTCTTATTTAAATAAATAAATAAATAAATAAATAAAGACATATACATTTGTTATACAAGTGTCAAAAATTGACAAAATGCAGAAGACATCTTTATCCAAATGCCGGTAGCCTAATGGATGAAATTGATGTAATAAATAAATAAATAAATAAATAAATAAATAAAACACTAACGAAGAGCAATTCATACATTTGTAGGCTACTATCTGATTTACTGCACACAAGAAAATTAGAATTACTCACCTTGTTAAAGCAAATATGTAATCTGTAAAGGTATTCTTTCCCTTAAACCTGTGTTCTGCTCACGGTCACTTCGTGTTTTCGGTGGTAATTAAGTGCGCCGTTATCTTTTTTTTTTTTTTTTTTATTCTCCGAAAACACTCATCTTTAACACGATGTTATCGGCGCCGTGTTTTTGTAATTCATGTTTTCTTGTAGTTTTCGCAGGTTAATCCCACCGGTCGGTCTCTCTTCTTTGACTTGACTCACGCGCTAATCTCCGAGCGCGCGCGCGCTCTCCTCCTCATCCTCGTCCTCGCGGTCTCGCGCGCATGTGGGTGACCGACCGGCGGATAACGGGGAGGAGGAGGAGAGAGATGCGAGAACCTGTCACTGCGATTATGCTCACTTCAGATTGATGTCAAGTGAAATTCAGTACAAATTAGTCCAGACGTGATGGATGAGGGGATGAAATGGAGGACCGCCGATTGACTTGTTCAGGGTTTTGCTTCTGTCTGTGGGATAAATGCACATTTGTATCATTGTCATCATCTTCAGCTTCACAGATTTTATTCTTAGAGGATGTTTCTCGCTGTCTCCTCTTGTCAAAGTCTTTTAGCATCCAAATCAAAATGTTCTCTCACACAGATTCAGAAATAATATGACCAAAACTGCGGTTCTTTTATTATCCAAACTACCCACACGCTTTTAAAAAATAAGAGATGACATCTGTTAAAAATAAAGCTTCTTTTTTGACATCATTGGATCCATTAAGAATCTTTATTAACATCCATGGAATCTTTCCATTCCACAAAAGGTTCTTTATATTATTCAAATATAAACAAAAGTTCCAATATGGAGTTTTCGCTTTATGCCCCTATAGAAGATCTATTTTTGGTTCCCAAGAACCTTTCAGTGAACAATTCTTAACAGAACACAAAAGAAGACAATTCTTGTAATAGTCTGAAGAACCTTTTGTGGAACAAGATTCCATGATGTTCTTCATGGAACCAATAAAGGACCTTCATTTTTAAGAGTTAGACCCTGAAGACACTGAAAAGAAATGAGAAATTCCAGTGAATCTGATGAGAACAAACTCTTTAAACACACAAATGAACCGCTTCACCTCAGCTTGTGTCTTAAACATTGCTTTCCTGACCTCTGCTCTGTGTTTCTGTCCTGATCACTCGGTTTTGAGAGATTCTAGAGCACGGTTTCTATGGAGACGTGTGGTTGTTGTTTTGGCGATGGAGGCCTGAATGAGGAGGTGGGTAAATCTGAACATATGACAGCCGTGGAGTGACAGTAGGAGTGTATGTGGGAGAAAACACTCAGAGACGAGCTGAGGCGAGAGGATCCTTCAGGAACGAGGACGCATTTAACAAGACAAACCAAAATGTGTTCTTGTGGAATCAGTGCTCAAATACACTATTATATATATATATATATATATATATATATATATATATATATATATATATATATATATATAGAGGCTATATATATGTGTGTGTGTGTGTGTGTGTGTGTGTGTGTGTGTCAGAGCAAAAGTAATGCATTACAGTATTATGTTACTCTTTAAAAGAGTAACTAATTGTGTTACTTTAGTTACTTTTTCAAAAGTAACTGAAGTTACTGCATGTGCTCTTAAAAGACCTACATTTTGTTTATTTCATTTAAATTAATTTACTTTATAGTTTGATAATGATTTTTATTTAATATTTGGTATTTTATGGTAGGCCTACTAAATTATATTCACGCTGTATTTATTTATAATCCATTTATTCACTTTCGAACGTAGACCTGAAAATTAAATTTCCATCTTTAACTGTTGTAAATCTTGAATTCTTTAGAGCAACAGTCTTCAGTTTGATCTCTTTCAAAGACGACACTTGGCAGATTATTGCTGAAGTAAAAAAAGTTTTAAAAAATGAAAAGTTTTAAAAATATTTTTAACTCTAAAACTGTGAGAAAACTAAAGGCATAAATCTAAACCAGTTGTGTTCAAATCTGAGCCTGATATCTCAAAAATGAGCTTAGTGAGAGTTTGTTCTGCTGCAGTACCAAACGCTTCCACTAGAGGAAATTCGTCTCACCAGTTCCATTTCACATGCGAGGAGCACATGTGTGGATATTGGTTTCAGGACCATTTAACCTGTTCAAATCATATCCATGATTTTTTTTCACAAAGCGTGTGTTCACAAAGCAAGTGCCAAAACATTAACCAAGTTTCGTACCATTCTAATGATAATATAAATAAAATATATATGTAGAAATTTTCTGTCAAAAATGACAAGAACACCAGTGAGAAAAGTACAAAAAAGGCATTACAAGTTTAACAATGAAACCCAAAAATCTAGTCATTTTTGCTTATTGTTTAACTGAATCACCGAAAATAAGCAGCAAGTACATCATTGGTCAATAAAGTGAGATTAAATGCTAAACAACTTTTGCATTTGACTGATTTTATTCATTTTGAGGAACAGCCTTGCAGATTCCGTAACAGAAAGTTGATCACGCAGCCAATTTACTGCGTTCAGTTTTCGAAGGTCCACCCCCAAACATAACTAAGCAGATCATACAAAAATCGAGATCCTATTGATATAAATTAGTCAAAACGTAATATATTTTTTATTTTTTTATTATTTTTTTTTATTTATTTTTTTATTGTGTTGGTGCTTCCGAAAATATAACAAGGAGTTAAAATAAGATATGATTTCATATTGGTAATTACAAAAGTAAACTTTAATAAATCTATAATTATTTAGTTGTTTTGATCGGATATATAAACATCCCGCCCCTAGAGAGAGAGACACGCTCACAGGTGATCCTCTCTTACTCAAACAGGACATGACCCAAAACCTCAATACCACACACACACACACACACAGGGTCGATGGCAGTAGCATGAGGTCACAGGGTGAAGGACACAGAGGTCAGGAAGAACTTTAATGCACTTTCCCTCTTATATGAGACAGAACTTCAGATGAAGCGAAAGACCTGACACATTTTTACACCTGTCAATCATCCCAAATCTGTGAACAAAAATATTCAAGAACGTTTTGCTAAAATAGGGTAGGTTATTTCTAAATGTTCTCTGAACGTTCAAAACGTCCAAAAACTTAAACGTAAAAAGTTATTGCACATGTTAGAGAAAACATTAAGGAGTTGTTCCAGTTTAGAACGTTTTTGTGATCATGTTATAAATTGATACATTTGAACGAACGTTCTAAGAACTTTACAGGAAGAACATTTCCCTTTTAGCTGGGATTTAGGTCCAGATATATTAGCAATCCTCAGATATAACATCTGCTCCTCAAACATGTCTCAATTATTACTGTGAGAGTGAGACAGTGACGCAGCACAACAGAACAGTGTGTGTGTGTGTGTGCGTGTTGTGTGTGTGTGTGTGTGTGTGTGTGTGTGTGTATTAATAGCCTGTAATCGCCTCTCAGGCGTCCAGATAAATTCCCACAACCTCTGATCGACACAACACCATTGTCTCTCTCCAGGTTTTGCTTTCCCTCTTGAAGAACACACTGCTGTTCTTCTCTCTCTTCCACCGGTAGAGTAGCTTGTCCTGTGTGCTGTGGCCGTTCACGCAGTCGTGTGGAAACTCTAGTTTTCTGCCGTTTTGCACACACTCCTGCCGACCGTGTTATGTAAGAAAGAACCTTTGCTAACTTCCTAATTTGATCCCGAATGGTTGACTGCTCCTCTCTGTCACACTGAGTTCACACGCGACTCTCAGTCCAACCGTTCCAGACGCGCTGAACGCGCCGCGTCTCTCATTCAGACACCAGACAGACGAGCATCTGTGACTGTGTGTGAAATAACGCTCAGCTCATTCACGCTGTAGGCTACACAATTATGCAGGAGGGTGTTAAATACAACTCGTACAAATCAGTTATATTTTATAACAGGCCTACATGGAGTTGTCAAATAATATATATATATATATATATATATATATATATATATATATATATATATATATATATATATATATATATATATATATATATATATATATATATATATATATATATATATATATATATATATATATATATATATATATAGATATATATAGATATATAGGTATGGATTGTATATATGGACTCACTTTTTAAATCTCTAACAGGGAACGTTCTCAAAATTTGGATTACTGTTTGAGGTTCTCTCAAAGTTATGAACAAACGTTCTTCCAAATAGAACGTTCGTTCAAGTTATCCGTTTCTTAATGTTCTTAAAGCGTAAGCGCAAAAACGTTAATTATCTACATCGGTTGATGGAACATTCGTTTATCGTTTTAAAACATTACAGCATTCAGAACGTTCTTGAACATTCTAAAATGAACGTTCATGTTTGCAAACTGGTAAAATGGAATATTCCCTTATACAAGAATGTTTTTAAACATGTTTTAAACATTTAAACGTTCACTCAGAAATAACGTTTAGACTGTTTAGTTTAACGTTAGCAACGTTCCAGGAGCACATTGTTATCTGTGCTGAAAAGTTTACGTGATTGTCCCCGTCTCTTCTTCTCTCCGTCTTCTTCTCTCACGCTTCTCTCTCTCTCTTCTCTCTCTCTTCTCTTCTCTCTCTCTCTCTCTCTCTCTCTCTCTCTCTCTCTCTCTCTCTCTCTCTCTCTCTCTCTCTCTCTCAAGTAAATTGTTCTGTGAAGATCTGATCAAATTCATCTCTCTCTCTCTCTCTCTCTCTCTCTCTCTCTCTCTCTCTCTCTCTCTCTCTCTCTCTCTCTCTCTCTCTCTCTCTCTCTCTCTCTCTCTCTCTCTCTCTCTCTCTCTCTCTCTCTCTCTCTCTCTCTCTCTCTCTCTCTCTCTTTCTCTGTGTGTGTGTGTGTGTTTGGATTATCATGTCCAGTGTGTGTTTTGTGAGTGTATTATGAGTGTGTATCATTAGTGTTTGAGGGAGCGCTACTGTCCTCTAGAGGAAAACACTGGTATACACATTCATTCTTCCATACCGCTTTCCATCCTTTATTTTGATAATGCATGTCTCTATTTATTAAAGTTGTTTACTGCATCATAATATAGCCTTTTCCTGCACTTTTCCTGAACATACTTTATTTTGCACTATTGCTATTTTGCACACTCCGATTGAGCTATTGTTATTTTACTTTAAATTACATATTTTGCATTAAACGCGTTTCATGCAGGTAACTATGCAAATATACAATCTGAGAGAGAGAGAGAGAGAGAGAGAGAGAGAGAGAGAGAGAAATTTATAGACTGTGATTTGAATAGCCAAAGCATTAGATCTGTGTGGTCTGGTGTGTGTGTGTGTGTGTGTGTGTGTGTGTGTTCACAGCTGAACTTCCAGTGTTTTCCATCTGAAATCACAGAATCACGCGCTTAAATAAACTTACAATGACCTTCATAATGATGAACATTTGTACAAACAAACGAGATATTTGAACAAATCTGATATGGTTTAATAGCAATAGCCAAAACATATCAAAGAAACACACACACATATATTTTTACAAGTCCGAATAAACTGGTTCAGAGTGTTTACATGCGGTTTGGCTAAATAACACTAAAACACAATTGGTTTAGTATAATTAGGCTAATCAAAACTAAAATGTTGAAACTGGACAAATGCCGAGAAATATAGATCGTGAATGTACAGTGATTCTGAACTCTTCTATAAACTAAAACCATTCCAGCAGATCTCAATATCTGAATATGAATTATTGACTTTGAGGGCGCAAAGTGATTCTAAGCTGACGCGCTTCCTTTTTAAATGCGCGCGCCGCAGGCGGTGTGACGCGCGGATCGTGAACGCGCGCCAGTGAGGAAACCCGGATCCTGGTCAGCCACGTCACCGATCAGGGGTGCGAGCGCACAGACCAGAGCAGAACATCAGAGAGCTCACAGTAAATCATCGCTGATTCTGTTATATCTTAATATATTAGCTCGAGATTGACACGAACTGTCGTGTGCATATGAGGCGCGCGCGCTGAGCAGCTCATAGAAAAAGAGTTTGTATTATTATTATTATTTGTGCAGGACGAACATCTGGTCTGAGACTGAGAGCAGCTGCAAAACTCCACAAATCCAGCGATAAGATGAACATCTTCCGATTGTCTGGAGATCTGTGTCATCTGGTCGCCATCATTATTCTGTTCCTGAAGATATGGAGATCCAAATCATGCGCAGGTTAGTGCTATTATTACTATGTAACTTTAATTGTGCACACCAGTGACAGGAGAACGTGAACGTGGAGAAGAACCGGAGTGGGTCTTATTTAGAATTAATTTGCACGCGAAAAACGCGTGAAACTCGTTTGAACGCACGCATGACGTGTAAATGATGCTACGCGTTTGTCAACGCAAGGTTTGTGTTGTGTTTACGTGGCAGCGGATTGCAGGGTGTCTGCAGGGTCTTCAGGGGTTCTTCGGGCTCCTCGAGGAACTCCTGAGCCCAGTTGTGTCTTTGAGTGTGTTGTGTGTGTTCTGAAGTGTGTTGTGTGTGTTTCAGGTATTTCTGGAAGTCTCAGCTGCTGTTCGCGCTGGTCTTCACCACCAGATATCTGGACCTGTTCACTGCCTTCATCTCCATCTACAACACCGTCATGAAGGTGAACACTATGGAGGCCCCGTTGGGTCACTTCAGGGGAAGGGGGGATCAAAGAGTTATAATTTTAACATTATTATATGATTATAAAATTATAACAAAAAAGTTATAATTATCAAATAAAAAAGTAGGAATTATTAGATACTAAGTTATAAAAAAGTATACATTTTGATACAGAAGTCATAATTATGATATAAAAAGTATGAGTTATGAGATACAAAGTCATAATTATGATATAAAAAGTATGAACTATAAGATACAAAGTCATAATTATGATATAAAAAATAATAATTTAGATGATAGTCACTTAAAAGGGGTAAATTATGAGTTACAAAGTTATAATTATGATATCAAAGTATAAATAATGAGATGAGTCATAATTATTATATAAAACATTATAAATTATTAGACTCAGTCATGGGCTACAAAGTTATAATTATGATAATAAAAGTATAAATAATGATATATTAAGTCATAAATATGCTTAAAAAATCAAAATTATGATATACTGTCATAATTATGATATAAAAAGTATGAACTATGAGATACAAAGTCATAATTATGATATAAAAATAATAATTTAGATGAAAGTCACTAAAAGGGGTCAATTATGAGTTACGAAGTAATAATTATGATATAAAAGTATAAATAATGAGATGGTCATAATTATGATATAAAAAGTAGACATTATAAGATACTCATAATTATGATATCAAAAGTATGAATGATGAGATTCTAAGTCATAATTATGATATAAAAAGTATAAATTATGAGCTACAAAGTCATAAGTATGATATAAAAAATAATAATTTAGATGAAAGTCACTAAAAGGGGTCAATAATGAGTTACAAAGTAATAATTATGATATGAAAGTATAAATAATGAGATGGTCATAATTATGATATAAAAAAGTAGACGTTATAAGATACTCATAATTATGATATCAAATGTATGAATGATGAGATTCTAAGTCATAATTATGATATAAAAGTATAAATTATGAGAAAGTCATAATTATGATGATAAAAGTATAAATAATTATATATTAAATCATAAATATGATATAAAAACCCAAATAATGATATACTGTCATAATTATAAAAAATATAAATTGAGATGAGTCATTATATAAAAGTATGAATTATGAGATAAAAAGTCATAATTATGATATAAAAAGTATAATTTATGAGCTACAAAGTCATAATTAAGATAATAAAAGTATAAATAATTATATATTAAGTCATACAAATGATATAAAAAACATATTAAGATATTCTGTCATAATTATAAAAAGAGATGGTCATAATTATTATTTTAAAACTATACATTATGAGACAGTCATAATTATGATATCAAAGGTATGAATGATGAGATTCTAAGTCATAATTATGATATAAAAAGTATAAATTATGAGCTACAAAGTCATAAGTATGATAATAAAAGTATAAATAATTATATATTAAGTCATAAATATGATATAAAAAATATGCTATACTGTCATAATTATAAAAAGTATAAATTGAGATCAAGTTATTATATAAAAAGTATGAATGATGAGATTCTAAGTCATAATTATGATATAAAAAGTATAAATTGAGATAAAAGTCATTATATAAAAGGATGAATTATGAGATACAAAGTCATAATTATATCAAAGGTATGAATGATGAGATTCTAAGTCATAATTATGCTATAAAAAGGTATAAATTATTAGACTCAGTCATGGGCTACAAAGTTATAATTATGATAATAAAAGTATAAATAATGATATATTAAGTCATAAATATGATTAAAAAATCAAAATTATGATATACTGTCATAATTATGATATAAAAAGTATGAACTATGAGATACAAAGTCATAATTATGATATAACAAATAATAATTTAGATGAAAGTCACTAAAAGGGGTAAATTATGAGTTACAAAGTAATAATTATGATATAAAAGTATAAATAATGAGATGGTCATAATTATGATATAAAAAAGTAGACATTATAAGATACTCATAATTATGATATCAAAAGTATGAATGATGAGATTCTAAGTCATAATTATGATATAAAAAGTATAAATTATGAGCTACAAAGTCATAAGTATGATAATAAAAGTATAAATAATTATATATTAAGTCATAGATATTATATAAAAAAATATAAATTATGAGACACAAAGTCATAATTTGTGATATGAAAAGTATACATTGAGATACAAGTCAATTATATAAAAAGTATAAATTATGAGAAAGTCATTTAAATTATGATGAGATAAAAGTATAAAATAATTATATATTAAGTCATAAATATGATATAAAAACCACAAATAATGTACTGTCATAATTATAAAAAATATAAATTGAGATGAGTCATTATATAAAAGTATGAATTATGAGATAAAAAAGTACGTATAATTATGATATAAAAAGTATGAATTTATGAGACTACAAAGTCATAATTATAGATAATAAAAGTATAAATAATTATATATTAAGTCATACAAATGGATATAGAAAACATATTAAGATATTACTGTCATAAATTATAAAAAGAGATGGTCATAATTATTATTTTAAAACTATACATTATGAGACAGTCATAATTATGATATCAAAGGTATGAATGATGAGATTCTAAGTCATAATTATGATATAAAAAGTATAAATAATGAGCTACAAAGTCATAATTATGATATAATAAATAATAATTTAGATGAAAGTCACTAAAAGGGGTCAATTATGAGTTACAAAGTAATAATTATGATATGAAAGTATAAATAATGAGATGGTCATAATTATGATATAAAAAAGTAGACGTTATAAGATACTCATAATTATGATATCAAATGTATGAATGATGAGATTCTAAGTCATAATTATGATAATACAAGTATAAATAATTATATATTAAGTCATAGATATTATTATAAAAAAACTAAATTATGAGATACAAAGTCATAATTTGTAATATAAAAAGTATACATTGAGATACAAGTCATTATATATAAAAGTATAAATTATGAGCGTCATAATTATAGATGATAAAAGTATAAATAATTATATATTAAATCATAAATATGATATAAAAACCCAAATAATGATATACTGTCATAATTATAAAAAATATAAATTGAGATGAGTCATTATATAAAAGTATGAATTATGAGATAAAAAGTCATAATTATGATATAAAAAGTATAATTTATGAGCTACAAAGTCATAATTAAGATAATAAAAGTATTAATAATTATATATTAAGTCATACAAATGATATAAAAAACATATTAAGATATTCTGTCATAATTATAAAAAGAGATGGTCATAATTATTATTTTAAAACTATACATTATGAGACAGTCATAATTATGATATCAAAGGTATGAATGATGAGATTCTAAGTCATAATTATGATATAAAAAGTATAAATTATGAGCTACAAAGTCATAAGTATGATAATAAAAGTATAAATAATTATATATTAAGTCATACAATATGATATAAAAAATATGCTATACTGTCATAATTATAAAAAGTATAAATTGAGATAAGTTATTATATAAAAAGTATGAATGATGAGATTCTAAGTCATAATTATGATATAAAAAGTATAAATTGAGATAAAAGTCATTATATAAAAGGATGAATTATGAGATACAAAGTCATAATTATATCAAAGATATGAATGATGAGATTCTAAGTCATAATTATGCTATAAAAAGGTATAAATTATTAGACTCAGTCATGGGCTACAAAGTTATAATTATGATAATAAAAGTATAAATAATGATATATTAAGTCATAAATATGATTAAAAAAACAAAATTATGATATACTGTCAATAATTATGATATAAAAAGTATGAACTATGAGATACAAAGTCATAATTATGATATAAAAAATAATAATTTAGATGAAAGTCACTAAAAGGGGTAAATTATGAGTTACAAAGTAATAATTATGATATAAAAGTATAAATAATGAGATGGTCATAATTATGATATAAAAAGTAGACATTATAAGATACTCATAATTATGATATCAAAAGTATGAATGATGAGATTCTAAGTCATAATTATGATATAAAAAGTATAATTATGAGCTACAAAGTCATAGTATATAATAAAAGTTAAATAATTATATATTAAGTCATAGATATTATATAAAAATACTAAATTATGAGATACAAAGTCATAATTTGTGATATAAAAAGTATACATTGAGATACAAGTCATTATATAAAAAGTATAAATTATGAGAAAGTCATAATTATGATGATAAAAGTATAAATAATTATATATTAAATCATAAATATGATATAAAAACCCAAATAATGATATACTGTCATAATTATAAAAAATATAAATTAAGATGAGTCATTATATAAAAGTATGAATTATGAGATAAAAAGTCATAATTATGATATAAAAAGTATAATTTATGAGCTACAAAGTCATAATTAAGATAATAAAAGTATAAATAATTATATATTAAGTCATACAAATGATATAAAAAACATATTAAGATATTCTGTCATAATTATAAAAAGAGATGGTCATAATTATTATTTTAAAACTATACATTATGAGACAGTCATAATTATGATATCAAAGGTATGAATGATGAGATTCTAAGTCATAATTATGATATAAAAAGTATAAATTATGAGCTACAAAGTCATAAGTATGATAATAAAAATAATAATTATAGATGAAAGTCACTAAAAGGGGTCAATTATGAGTTACAAAGTAATAATTATGATATGAAAGTATAAATAATGAGATGGTCATAATTATATAAAAGTATAAATATGAGACTAGTTAATTATGATATCAAAAGTATGAATGATGAGATTCTAAGTCATAATTATGATATAAAAAGTATAAACTATGAGATACAAAGTCATAATTATGATATAAAATGATGAATTAATGAAAGTCACTAAAAGGTCATTATGATAAAAATAATATGATATAAAAGTATAAAATAGATGTATATTATGATTGAGTAGACTTAAAGATCATAATTATGATATCAAAAGTATGAATGATGAGATTCTAAGTCATAATTATGATATAAAAAGTATAAATTATGAGATACAAAGTCATAAGTATGATATAAAAAATAATAATTTAGATGAAAGTCACTAAAAGGGGTAAATATATGAGTTACAAAGTAATAATTATGATATAAAAGTATAAATAATGAGATGGTCATAATTATGATATAAAAAAGTAGACATTATAAGATACTCATAATTATGATATCAAATGTATGAATGATGAGATTCTAAGTCATAATTATGATAATACAAGTATATAATAATTATATATTAAGTCATAGATATTATATAAAAAACTAAATTATGAGATACAAAGTCATAATTTGTGATATAAAAAGTATTACATTGAGATACAAGTCATTATATAAAAAGTATAAATTATGAGAGTCATAATTATGATGATAAAAGTATAAAGAATTATATATTAAGTCATAAATATGATATAAAAACCCAAATAATGATATACTGTCATAATTATAAAAAATATAAATTGAGATGAGTCATTATATAAAAGTATGAATTATGAGATAAAAAGTCATAATTATGATATAAAAAGTATAATTTATGAGCTACAAAGTCATAATTAAGATAATAAAAGTATAAATAATTATATATTAAGTCATACAAATGATATAAAAAACATATTAAGATATTCTGTCATAATTATAAAAAGAGATGGTCATAATTATTATTTTAAAACTATACATTATGAGACAGTCATAATTATGATATCAAAGGTATGAATGATGAGATTCTAAGTCATAATTATGATATAAAAAGTATAAATTATGAGCTACAAAGTCATAAGTATGATAATAAAAGTATAAATAATTATATATTAAGTCATACAATATGATATAAAAAATATGCTATACTGTCATAATTATAAAAAGTATAAATTGAGATAAGTTATTATATAAAAAGTATGAATGATGAGATTCTAAGTCATAATTATGATATAAAAAGTATAAATTGAGATAAAAGTCATTATATAAAAGGATGAATTATGAGATACAAAGTCATAATTATGATATCAAAGGTATGAATTATGATAAAAGTCATAATTATATCAAAGGTATGAATGATGAGATTCTAAGTCATAATTATGCTATAAAAATGTATAAATTATTAGACTCAGTCATGGGCTACAAAGTTATAATTATGATAATAAAAGTATAAATAATGATATATTAAGTCATAAATATGATTAAAAAATCAAAATTATGATATACTGTCATAATTATGATATAAAAAGTATGAACTATGAGATACAAAGTCATAATTATGATATAAAAAATAATAATTTAGATGAAAGTCACTAAAAGGGGTCAATTATGAGTTACGAAGTAATAATTATGATATAAAAGTATAAATAATGAGATGGTCATAATTATGATATAAAAAGTAGACATTATAAGATACTCATAATTATGATATCAAATGTATGAATGATGAGATTCTAAGTCATAATTATGATATAAAAGTATAAATTATTAGCTACAAAGTCATAAGTATAATATAAAAAATAATAATTTAGATGAAAGTCACTAAAAGGGGTCAATAATGAGTTACAAAGTAATAATTATGATATAAAAGTATAAATAATGAGATGGTCATAATTATGATATAAAAAAGTAGACATTATAAGATACTCATAATTATAATATCAAATGTATGAATGATGAGCTTCTAAGTCATAATTATGATAATACAAGTATAAATAATTATATATTAAGTCATAGATATTATATAAAAAAACTAAATTATGAGATACAAAGTCATAATTTGTGATATAAAAAGTATACATTGAGATACAAGTCATTATATAAAAAGTATAAATTATGAGAGTCATAATTATGATGATAAAAGTATAAATAATTATATATTAAATCATAAATATGATATAAAAACCCAAATAATGATATACTGTCATAATTATAAAAAATATAAATTAAGATGAGTCATTATATAAAAGTATGAATTATGAGATAAAAAGTCATAATTATGATATAAAAAGTATAATTTATGAGCTACAAAGTCATAATTAAGATAATTAAAGTATAAATAATTATATATTAAGTCATACAAATGATATAAAAAACATATTAAGATATTCTGTCATAATTATAAAAAGAGATGGTCATAATTATTATTTTAAAACTTATACATTATGAGACAGTCATAATTATGATATCAAAGGTATGAATGATGAGATTCTAAGTCATAATTATGATATAAAAAGTATAAATTATGAGCTACAAAGTCATAAGTATGATAATAAAAGTATAAATAATTATATATTAAGTCATACAATATGATATAAAAAATATGCTATACTGTCATAATTATAAAAAGTATACAATTGAGATAAGTTATTATATAAAAAGTATGAATGATGAGATTCTAAGTCATAATTATGATATAAAAAGTATAAATTGAGATAAAAGTCATTATATAAAAGGATGAATTATGAGATACAAAGTCATAATTATGATATCAAAGGTATGAATTATGAGATACAAAGTCATAATTATATCAAAGGTATGAATGATGAGATTCTAAGTCATAATTATGCTATAAAAAGGTATAAATTATTAGACTCAGTCATGGGCTACAAAGTTATAATTATGATAATAAAAGTATAAATAATGATATATTAAGTCATAAATATGATTAAAAAAACAAAATTATGATATACTGTCATAATTATGATATAAAAAGTATGAACTATGAGATACAAAGTCATAATTATGATATAAAAAATAATAATTTAGATGAAAGTCACTAAAAGGGGTAAATTATGAGTTACAAAGTAATAATTATGATATAAAAGTATAAATAATGAGATGGTCATAATTATGATATAAAAAGTAGACATTATAAGATACTCATAATTATGATATCAAAAGTATGAATGATGAGATTCTAAGTCATAATTATGATATAAAAAGTATAAATTATGAGCTACAAAGTCATAAGTATATATAAAAAATAATAATTTAGATGAAAGTCACTAAAGGGGTCAATATGAGTTACAAAGTAATAATTATGATATGAAAGTATAAATAATGAGATGGTCATAATTATGATATAAAAAAGTAGACGTTATAAGATACTCATAATTATGATATCAAATGTATGAATGATGAGATTCTAAGTCATAATTATGATAATACAAGTATAAATAATTATATATTAAGTCATAGATATTATATAAAAAAACTAAATTATGAGATACAAAGTCATAATTTGTGATATAAAAAGTATACATTGAGATACAAGTCATTATATAAAAAGTATAAATTATGAGAGTCATAATTATGATGATAAAAGTATAAATAATTATATATTAAATCATAAATATGATATAAAAACCCAAATAATGATATACTGTCATAATTATAAAAAATATAAATTGAGATGAGTCATTATATAAAAGTATGAATTATGAGATAAAAAGTCATAATTATGATATAAAAAGTATAATTTATGAGCTACAAAGTCATAATTAAGATAATAAAAGTATAAATAATTATATATTAAGTCATACAAATGATATAAAAAACATATTAAGATATTCTGTCATAATTATAAAAAGAGATGGTCATAATTATTATTTAAAACTATACATTATGAGACAGTCATAATTATGATATCAAAGGTATGAATGATGAGATTCTAAGTCATAATTATGATATAAAAAGTATAAATTATGAGCTACAAAGTCATAAGTATGATAATAAAAGTATAAATAATTACATATTAAGTCATAAATATGATATAAAAAATATGCTATACTGTCATAATTATAAAAAGTATAAATTGAGACAAGTTATTATATAAAAAGTATGAATGATGAGATTCTAAGTCATAATTATGATATAAAAAGTATAAATTGAGATAAAAGTCATTATATAAAAGGATGAATTATGAGATACAAAGTCATAATTATGATATCAAAGGTATGAATTATGAGATACAAAGTCATAATTATATCAAAGGTATGAATGATGAGATTCTAAGTCATAATTATGATATAAAAAGTATAAATTATGAGCTACAAAGTCATAAGTATGATATAAAAAATAATAATTTAGATGAAAGTCACTAAAAGGGGTCAATTATGAGTTACAAAGTAATAATTATGATATGAAAGTATAAATAATGAGATGGTCATAATTATGATATAAAAAGTAGACATTATAAGATACTCATAATTATGATATCAAAGGTATGAATGATGAGATTCTAAGTCATAATTATGATATAAAAAGTATAAATTATGAGCTACAAAGTCATAAGTATGATAATAAAAGTATAAATAACTATATATTAAGTCATAAATATGATATAAAAAATATGCTATACTGTCATAATTATAAAAAGTATATAATTGAGATAAGTTATTATATAAAAAACATGAATGATGAGATTCTGAAGTCATAATTTATGATATAAAAAGTATAAATTGAGATAAAAGTCATATATAAAAAGGGATGAATTATGAGATACAAAGTCATAATCATATCAAAGATATGAATGATGAGATTCTAAGTCATAATTGTGCTATAAAAATGTATAAATTATTAGACTCAGTCATGGGCTACAAAGTTATAATTATGATAATAAAAGTATAAATAATGATATATTAAGTCATAAATATGATTAAAAAACAAAATTATGATATACTGTCATAATTACGTATATAAAAAGTATGAACTATGAGATACAAAGTCATAATTATGATATAAAAAATAATAATTTAGATGAAAGTCACTAAAAGGGGTAAATTATGAGTTACAAAGTAATAATTATGATATAAAAGTATAAATAATGAGATGGTCATAATTATGATATAAAAAGTAGACATTATAAGATACTCATAATTATAATATAGAAAGTATGAATGATGAGATTCTAAGTCATAATTATGATATAAAAAGTATAAATTTTTGAGCTACAAAGTAGATTTAAGTATAATATAAAAGAATTCATAATTTAGATGAAAGTCACTAAAAGGGGTCAATTATGAGTTACAAAGTAATAATTATGATATAAAAGTATAAATAATGAGATGGTCATAATTATGATATAAAAAAGTAGACGTTATAAGATACTCATAATTATGATATCAAATGTATGAATGATGAGATTCTAAGTCATAATTATGATAATACAAGTATAAATAATTATATATTAAGTCATAGATATTATATAAAAAACTAAATTATGAGATACAAAGTCATAATTTGTGATATAAAAAGTATACATTGAGATACAAGTCATTATATAAAAAGTATAAATTATGAGAGTCATAATTATGATGATAAAAGTATAAAGAATTATATATTAAGTCATAAATATGATATAAAAACCCAAATAATGATATACTGTCATAATTATAAAAAAATATAAATTGAGATGAGTCATTATATAAAAGTATGAATTATGAGATAAAAAGTCATAATTATGATATAAAAAGTATAATTTATGAGCTACAAAGTCATAATTAAGATAATTAAAGTATAAATAATTATATATTAAGTCATACAAATGATATAAAAAACATATTAAGATATTCTGTCATAATTATAAAAAGAGATGGTCATAATTATTATTTTAAAACTATACATTATGAGACAGTCATAATTATGATATCAAAGGTATGAATGATGAGATTCTAAGTCATAATTATGATATAAAAAGTATAAATTATGAGCTACAAAGTCATAAGTATGCTAATAAAAGTATAAATAATTATATATTAAGTCATACAAATGATATAAAAATATGCTATACTGTCATAATTATAAAAAGTATACAGTTGAGATAAGTTATTATATAAAAAGTATGAATGATGAGATTCTAAGTCATAATTATGATATAAAAAGTGCAAATTGTAGATGCTAAGTCAAAATTATGATATTAAAAGATATTAAAGGATACGATACTGTACTAAATATTACATCGTTAAAAATCATTCTTGAAAAAGAAGTCTCTTCAGTTGTTGACGGAAAACAACGACTCGTACAGACTGCATCTTTCTGAGGGAGGGGAAACGCCAGATTGCAGCAACTGCCATTTTTATTACAGAGATATTACAGATATATAAGGGACCATTTTGTTCTTTTGAGCAGATGAGATGGAAACGCTGCTTTATTCACAATTGTTTTATGTGATTTTCCAGTTTTGTTCAAAAGTAAAATACCCAAGTTTGGATGGAGAAATAGCCGGTGTAACTCACATCCAGACATCTCTCTCTCTCTCTCAGGTGGTGTATCTGGTCTTGGCGTACGCCACCGTCAGCCTCATCTACTCACGCTTCAGGAACTCGTATCGACTCTGAGAGCGACTCGTTCCGGCGTGGAGTTCCTGCTGGTGCCGGTGGCCGGCCTGTCCTTCCTGGAGAACTACGCCTTCACTCCACTAGAGGTCAGAGTTCGAACGCTTCAGATATCAAGATCAAACACTGAACACATCTGTCTGTCTTTTTCATTTCACTGTATAGCCAAATAAGTTGGCAAAACTCAAAACTTTTAGGTAATCAGTTACAGCAAAATAGTTACGAAATTCAGAGAAACTGGCAAATTTTAATTTGTGCTAATATTTTAATTGATCGTATACGATCAATTAAAATATTAGCACAATTAAAATTTGCCAGTTTCTCTAAATTTAACGTACTCAAAAATTTAAACTTATAAGTTGAAATTTTTTAGTACGAATTATTCATGTATTAAAAATATCATGTAAACTCAACTTAAATATTTTTAGTAGTGGAAACTTGGCTAGCATTAACTAGCTAATTCAGTAAATGCTAACTTGCTAGTTGGTAACACAATGCTTTGATAGCGTTAGCATAACAATTGCGCAATGAGTACAGAAATGTAAAACATCTGGCATTTATCTGTTCTCAAAGCCAGCTCATGCTCCACTCGTCACCCAACATAACAAACTCTATAAATTAGCATAGCGAAGCACTACTGAACTTAACATTCGTCTTGTACATAAACATTATATAACACTAATCGTTTTAGCATTTACTCTCCCTTAAGTGTCATGGCAAAGCATGCTGGGAAATAGAAATCCAGTTTCAGTTACATTTAAGTTTGTCTAAATTAAAAGAAAAAAGTTCATAAAACTCAAAAACCAATGAAACAATTCAGATTACTTAAAATGTGTCAGTTTTGTGAACTCAGAAGAAAAAGAAAGTTCTAAATACTCTTAAAAGTTAATTTGCTTGAACTATTTTGTTAAATTTAAGTTAACTCTACTCAAACCAATTAATTAATTTGAGCATTAGGGTTTGTAGTTTATCTATCTATCCATTCATCGCTGTCACTGATTGTCTTTGACTGCTGTGTCATCAGTGGACGTGTGTGTGTGTGAGTGTAGATCATGTGGACGTTCTCCATCTACCTGGAGTCGGTGGCGATCCTGCCCCAGCTGTTCATGATCACGAAGACGGGCGAGGCGGAGTCCATCACCACACACTACCTGTTCTTCCTGGGCCTGTACCGCTCGCCTGTACCTCGCCAACTGGGTGTGGCGCTATCATGTGGAGGGGTTCTTCGACCAGATCGCCGTGGTGTCCGACGTCGTCCAGACCATCTTCTACTGCGACTTCTTCTATCTCTACTTCACCAGAGGTCAGCAGACGTCACACTTCTGCGGTTTAAAGGGACAGTTCACCCAAAAATCTAAATTATCCCATGATTTACTCACCTTTTTGATGGATGGATGCACTTTTATCATGTATAGATGCACTTTTATGATGGACAGATGCACTTTTATGATGGATAGATGCACTTTTATGATGGATAGATGCACTTTTATCATGGATAGATGCACTTTTATGATGGATAGATGCACTTTTATCATGGATAGATGCACTTTTATCATGGATAGATGCACTTTTATCATGGATAGATGCACTTTTATCATGGATAGACACAATTTTATCATGGATAGACGCACTTTTATGATGGATATATGCACTTTTATGATGGATAGATGCACTTTTATGATGGATAGATGCACTTTTATGATGATAGATACACTTTCATCATGGATAGACGCACTTTTATCATGGATAGACACACTTTTATCATGGATAGACGCACTTTTATCATGGATGGATGCATTTTTATGATGGATGGATGCACTTTTATCATGGATGGATGCACTTTTATGATGGATGGATGCACTTTTATCATGTATAGATGCACTTTTATGATGGATAGATGCACTTTTATGATGGATGGATGCACTTTTATCATGAATAGATGCACTTTTATGATGGATAGATGCACTTTTATGATGAATAGATGCACTTTTATCATGTATAGATGCACTTTTATCATGGATAGACGCACTTTTATCATGGATAGACGCACTTTTATGATGGATAGACGCACTTTTATGATGGATAGATGCACTTTTATGATGGATAGATGCACTTTTATGATGGACAGACGCACTTTTATGATGGATAGATGCACTTTTATGATGGACAGATGCACTTTTATGATGGATAGATGCACTTTTATGATGGATAGATGCACTTTTATTATGGATAGATGCACTTTTATCATGGATAGATGCACTTTTATGATGGACAGATGCACTTTTCTCATGGATAGACGCACTTTTATCATGGATAGATGCACTTTTATGATGGATAGATGCACTTTTATCATGGATAGATGCACTTTTATGATGGATAGATGCACTTTTATCATGGATAGATGCACTTTTATGATGGATCGATGCAATTTTATGATGGATAGATGCACTTTTATCATGGATAGATGCACTTTTATGATGGATAGATGCACTTTTATCATGTATAGATGCACATTTATCATGGATAGATGCACTTTTATGATGGATAGATGCACTTTTATGATGGATAGATGCACTTTTATCATGGATAGATGCACTTTTATGATGGATAGATGCACTTTTATCATGGATAGATGCACTTTTATCATGGATAGATGCACTTTTATCATGGATAGATGCACTTTTATCATGGATAGATGCACTTTTATCATGGATAGATGCACTTTTATGATGGATAGATGCACTTTTATGATGTATAGATGCACATTTATCATGGATAGATGCACTTTTATGATGGACAGATGCACTTTTATCATGGATAGATGCACTTTTATCATGGATAGATGCACTTTTATGATGGATAGATGCACTTTTATGATGGATAGATGCACTTTTATGATGGATAGATGCACTTTTATGATGGATAGATGCACTTTTATGATGGATAGATGCACTTTTATGATGGATAGATACACTTTTATGATGGATAGATGCACTTTTATGATGGATAGATGCACTTTTATGATGGATAGATGCACTTTTATGATGGATAGATGCACTTTTATGATGGATAGATGCGCTTTTATGATGGATAGATGCACTTTTATGATGGATAGATACACTTTTATCATGGATAGATGCACTTTTATGATGGATAGATGCACTTTTATGATGGATAGACGCACTTTTATGATGGATAGATGCACTTTTATGATGGATAGATGCACTTTTATGATGGATAGATGCACTTTTATGATGGATAGATGCACTTTTATGATGGATAGATGCACTTTTATGATGGATAGATGCACTTTTATGATGGATAGATGCACTTTTATGATGGATAGATACACTTTTATGATGGATAGATGCACTTTTACTCATGGATAGATACACTTTTATGGTGAATAGATGCACTTTTATGATGGATAGATGCACTTTTATGATGGATAGACGCACTTTTATGATGGATAGATGCACTTTTATGATGGATAGATGCACTTTTATGATGGATAGATGCACTTTTGTCATGGATAGATGCACTTTTATGATGGATAGATGCACTTTTATGATGAATAGATGCACTTTTATCATGGATAGATGCACTTTTATCATGGATAGATGCACTTTCATGATGGATAGATGCACTTTTATGATGAATAGAATGTACTTTTATCATGGATAGATGCACTTTTATGATGGACGGATGCACTTTTATCATGGACGGATGCAATTGTATCATGGATAGATGCACTTTTATGATGGATAGATGCACTTTTATCATGGATCAATGCACTTTTATGATGGACAGATGCACTTTTATGATGGACAGATGCACTTTTATGATGGATAAATGCACTTTTATGATGGATAGATGTACTTTTATTATAGATAGATGTACTTTTATTATAGATAGATGCACTTTTATCTTGGATAGATGCACTTTTATCATGGATAGATGCACTTTTATCATGGATAGATGCACTTTTATCATGGACAGATGCACTTTTATCATGGACAGATGCACTTTTATCATGGATAGATGCACTTTTATCATGGATAGATGCACTTTTATCATGGATAGATGCACTTTTATCATGGATAGATGCACTTTTATCATGGACAGATGCACTTTTATCATGGATAGATGCACTTTTATCATGGATAGATGCACTTTTATCATGGATAGATGCACTTTTATCATGTATAGATGCACTTTTATGATGGATAGATGCACTTTTGTCATGGATAGATGCACTTTTATGATGGATAGATGCACTTTTATGATGAATAGATGCACTTTTATCATGGATAGATGCACTTTTGTCATGGATAGATGCACTTTTATGATGGATAGATACACTTTTATGATGATAGATACACTTTTATGATGAATAGATGCACTTTTATCATGGCTAGATGCACTTTTATGATGGATAGATGCACTTTTATCATGTATAGATGCACTTTTATGATGGATAGATCCACTTAAATCATGTATAGATGTAATTTTATGATGATAGATGCACTTTTATCATGTATAGATGCACTTTTATCATGATATATGCACTTTTAGGGACTTAAAAGACAGAAAAGACAAAGAAAAAACATAAACGGCCATTCACAGCCATTATAAAGCTTGGATGACTTAGTAAAACATGGGGTAAATGTCTTTTTTGAGTGGATATTCCTTTAAAAATGTTCACGAAACTGTTAGTTGACTGACTCTAATGCTCATCTGCCTCTCTCTCTCTCTCTCTCTCTCTCTCTCTCTCTCTGCAGTGCTGAGAGGAAGTGGAAAGATGACACTGCCAATGCCAGTATGAGTTATTGGATCAGGCCCCGCCCCTTCACCAGGCCACACCCACCAATTACATCATCACCACCCACCGCTGTAGTTCGTTTGCGTCTGCGGTGTGATCGTGCCTTACAGTGATCAGATCTGCTGGACGAGTCTCGCTTTCGATGCCTTGATGTTTCTGTTCATAAAGTCTGTGTGTGTTTGTGTCTGTATGTATGCAACACTCCACATTCTTAGGTTCATAGCTTTGTTTCTCGTTCACTTTAATAGTCTTGTTTTTTTCTGTAGTTAATTTAGTATATGATTTTGTTGTTTATCACCACCTATGCAATGCTCTTGCATTTCGTTAAGGACGTTTGATTGAGATCTTTGTGTGCCAATATACCAGCGAATATCATGAATGTTTGTATAAACCACGTTTCAGTCGGAGAATGACTTTTATCTGATGTCTGGCAATATCAAAATGATTTTTTAATGAGCTTATTTTAAGATGGACAGTTTATGTCCTCATTTTTATATAGTATGTTTTATAAAGCATGTCAATAAAGTTTCTCTCTCTAAGGAGCCGAAGCTTGTGTTTACGAGAGAAAATGAGCACAAACACACACACGGGTCAGTCTATGGGTCATGGGTCTTTATTTTCAGTTCATAAAGTCAATCACAAACGTGATGTTTGAAAAGAGACCAAATGTTTTCTAAAACATTATCATCAGAAGTTTCCCTGCACATGCGACCAAAATATTTCCTAGGTCGCACCAGTGCACCTAACATTCCCGCATGATTCGCATCCGCTGACTCTCCCCAAATCGAGTCTTTTGTTCTCCTTGTACGTATGGTAAATGCTCCGTGCTGTGTGATAATAAATAAATTGCGACCTGAACACCAGAGAATCAGTAACGGCAATTAGCAGCAGAAGAAAAAGACGATGAAGATACTTTTAAAAATGTTGGCTACTTTTTAGGGCTAGGTAAAATATATTCTCATATTCAAAAGCTAATTCTCATTTTACGAACCCGTTGGTCTGGGGGCGTATTGCATTCACTTTAAGAAAAAAAATCTACTCTGTTTTTCTGAATTAACGAGTTAATTTTTCATGAGAAAAAAAATGTTTGCTCTGTTTTTCTGAATTAAACGAGTTCATTTTTCATGAGAAATTTTTTTTGCTCGGTTTTTCTGAATTAACGAGTTAGTTTTTCATGAGAAATGTTTTTTGCTCGGTTTTATTGAATTAACGAGTTCATTTTTCATGAGAAAAAAAGTTTTTGCTCTGTTTTTCTGAATTAATGAGTTAATTTTTCATAAGAATTTTTTTTGCTCTGTTTTTCTGAATTAACGAGTTAATTTTTCATGAGAAATTTTTTTTGCTCGGTTTTTCTGAATTAACGAGTTCATTTTTCATGAGAAAAAAATTTTTGCTCTGTTTTTCTGAATTAACGAGTTAATTTTTCATGAGAATTTTTTTTTGCTCTGTTTTTCTGAATTAACGAGTTCATTTTTCATGAGAAAAAAAGTTTTTGCTCTGTTTTTCTGAATTAACGACTTAATTTTTCATGAGAAAATTTTTTTTGCTCTGTTTTTCTGAATTAACGAGTTCATTTTTCATGAGAAAAAATTTTTTTTGCTCCTGTTTTTGTGAATTAACGAGTTAATTTTTCATGAGAAATTTTTGTGCTCTGTTTTTCTGAATTAATGAGTTAATTTTTCATGAGAAATTTTTTTTGCTCTGTTTTTCTGAATTAACGAGTTCATTTTTCATGAGAAAAAATTTTTTTTGCTCTGTTTTTCTGAATTAACGAGTTAATTTTTCATGAGAAATTTTTTTTGCTCTGTTTTTCTGAATTAACGAGTTCATTTTTCATGAGAAAAAAAGTTTTTGCTCTGTTTTTCTGAATTAACGAGTTAATTTTTCATGAGAAAAATTGTTTTTGCTCTGTTTTTCTGAATTAACGAGCTTAATTTTTCATGAGAACATTTTTTTTGCTCTGTTTTTCTGAATTAACAAGTTCATTTTTCATGAGAAAAAAGTTTTTGCTCTGTTTTTCTGAATTAATGACTTAATTTTTCATGAGAAAATTTTTTTTGCTCTGTTTTTCTGAATTAACGAGTTAATTTTTCATGAAAAAAATTTTTTTGCTCCGTTTTTGTGAATTAACGAGTTATATTTTCCCGAGAAATTTTTTTGCTCTGTTTTTCTGAATTAACGAGTTCATTTTTCATGAGAAAAAAAGTTTTTGCTCTGTTTTTCTGAATTAACGAGTTCATTTTTCATGAGAAAAAAATTTTTTGCTCCGTTTTTGTGAATTAACGAGTTAATTTTTCATGAGAAATTTTTGTGCTCTGTTTTTCTGAATTAATGAGTTAATTTTTCATAAGAATTTTTTTTGCTCTGTTTTTCTGAATTAACGAGTTCATTTTTCATGAGAAAAAATTTTTTAAAAAGTTTTTGCTCTGTTTTTCTGAATTAACGAGTTAATTTTTCATGAGAAAAAAAGTTTTTGCTCTGTTTTTCTGAATTAACGACTTAATTTTTCATGAAAAAATTTTTTTTGCTCCGTTTTTTTGAATTAACGAGTTATTTTTTCACGAGAATTTTTTTGCTCTGTTTTTCTGAATTAACGAGTTCATTTTTCATGAGAAAAAAAGTTTTTTGCTCCGTTTTTGTGAATTAACGAGTTAATTTTTCACGAGAATTTTTTTGCTCTGTTTTTCTGAATTAACGAGTTCATTTTTCATTAAAATTTTTTTTGCTCGGTTTTTCTGAATTAACGAGTTCATTTTTCATGCGAAAATTTTTTTGCTCCGTTTTTGTGAATTAACGAGTTAATTTTTCATGAGAATTTTTTTGCTCTGTTTTTCTGAATTAACGAGTTCATTTTTCATGAGAATTTTTTTTGCTCGGTTTTTCTGAATTAACGAGTTCATTTTTCATGAGAAAAAAAAATTTTTGCTCCGTTTTTGTGAATAAACGAGTTCATTTTTCATGAGAATTTTTTTGCTCGGTTTTTCTGAATTAACGAGTTCATTTTTCATGAGAAAAACATTTTTTTGCTCCGTTTTTGTGAATTAACGAGTTCATTTTTCAAGAGAAAATTTTTTTTGCTCCGTTTTTGTGAATTAACGAGTTAATTTTTCATGAGAATTGTTTTTTGCTCTGTTTTTCTGAATTAACGAGTTAGTTTTTCATGAGAAAAAATTTTTTGCTCCGTTTTTGTGAATTAACGAGTTAATTTTTCATGAGAATTTTTTTTTGCTCTGTTTTTCTGAATTAACGAGTTCATTTTTCATAAGAAAATTTTTTTGCTCGGTTTTTCTGAATTAACGAGTTCATTTTTCATGAGAAAAAATTTTTTTGCTCAGTTTTTGTGAATTAACGAGTTAATTTTTCATGAGAATTTTTTTGCTCTGTTTTTCTGAATTAACGAGTTCATTTTTCATGATAATTTTTTTTGCTCTGTTTTTCTGAATTAACGAGTTAATTTTTCATGAGAAAAAAAGTTTTTGCTCTGTTTTTCTGAATTAACGAGTTAATTTTTCATGAGAAAAAAAGTTTTTGCTCTGTTTTTCTGAATTAACGACTTAATTTTTCATGAGAACATTTTTTTGCTCTGTTTTCCTGAATTAACGAGTTAATTTTTCATGAAAAAAAATTTTTTTGCTCCGTTTTTGTGAATTAACAGAGTTATTTTTTTCACGAGAGATTTTTTTGCTCTGTTTTTCTGAATTAACGAGTTTCATTTTTCATGAGAAAAAAAGTTTTTTGCTCCGTTTTTGTGAATTAACGAGTTAATTTTTCACGAGAATTTTTTTGCTCTGTTTTTCTGAATTAACGAGTTCATTTTTCATAAAAAATTTTTTTGCTCGGTTTTTCTGAATTAATCAAGTTCATTTTTCATGAGAAAATTTTTTTGCTCCGTTTTTGTGAATTAACGAGTTCATTTTTCATGAGAATTTTTTTGCTCTGTTTTTCTGAATTAACGAGTTCATTTTTCATGAGAATTTTTTTTGCTCGGTTTTTCTGAATTAACGAGTTCATTTTTCATGAGAAAAAAATTTTTTTGCTCCGTTTTTGTGAATAAACGAGTTAATTTTTCACGAGAATTTTTTTGCTCTGTTTTTCTAGAATTAACGAGTTCATTTTTCATGAGAATTTTTTTTGCTCGGTTTTTCTGAATTAACGAGTTCAAAAAAAGTTTTTGCTCTGTTTTTCTGAATTAACGAGTTAGTTTTTCATAAGAAAAATTTTTTTGCTCGGTTTTTTTGAATTAAAGAGTTCATTTTTCATGAGAAAATTTTTTTTTTGCTCCGTTTTTGTGAATTAACGAGTTAATTTTTCATCGAGAATTTTTTTGCTCTGTTTTTTCTGAATTAACGAGTTCATTTTTCATGAGAAAATTTTTTTTTGCTCTGTTTTTCTGAATTAACGAGTTAGTTTTTCATAAGAAATTTTTTTTTGCTGTTTTTCTGAATTAACGACTAAATTTTTCATGAGAAAAAAAGTTTTTGCTCTGTTTTTCTGAATTAACGAGTTCATTTTTCATGAGAATTTTTTTTGCTCTGTTTTTCTGAATTAACGAGTTAAGTTTTTCATAAGAAAATTTTTTTTGCTCGGTTTTTCTGAATTAACGAGTTCATTTTTCATGAGAAAAATTTTTTTTGCTCCTGTTTTTCTGAATTAACGAGTTAATTTTTCATGAGAAATTTTTTTGCTCTGTTTTTCTGAATTAACGAGTTCATTTTTCATGAGAATTTTTTTTGCTCTGTTTTTCTGAATTAACGAGTTCATTTTTCAAGAGAAAATTTTTTTTGCTCCGTTTTTCTGAATTAACGAGTTAATTTTTCACGAGAATTGTTTTTTGCTCTGTTTTTCTGAATTAACGAGTTAGTTTTTCATAAGAAAATTTTTTTTGCTCGGTTTTTCTGAATTAACGAGTTAATTTTTCATGAGAAAAAATTTTTTTTGCTCAGTTTTTCTGAATTAACGAGTTCATTTTTCATGAGAAAAAAAATTTTTTTGCTCCGTTTTTGTGAATTAACGAGTTAATTTTTCATGAGAATTTTTTTGCTCTGTTTTTCTGAATTAACGAGTTAATTTTTCATGAGAAAAAAAGTTTTTGCTCTGTTTTTCTGAATTAACGAGTTAGTTTTTCATAAGAAAAATTTTTTGCTCTGTTTTTCTGAATTAAAAGAGTTCATTTTTCATGAGAAAAATTTTTTTTGCTCCGTTTTTCTGAATTAACGAGTTAATTTTTCACGAGAATTTTTTTGTTCTGTTTTTCTGAATTAACGAGTTAATTTTTCAAGAGAAATTTTTTTTTTGCTCTGTTTTTCTGAATTAACGAGTTAATTTTTCATGAGAAAATTTTTTGCTCTGTTTTTCTGAATTAACGAGTTAATTTTTCATGAGAAAAATTTTTTTGCTCTGTTTTTCTGAATTAACGAGTTAATTTTTCATGAGAAAAATTTTTTTTGCTCTGTTTTTCTGAATTAACGAGTTAATTTTTCATGAGAAAAAAATTTTTTTGCTCCGTTTTTGTGAATTAACGAGTTAATTTTTCATCGAGTAATTTTTTTGCTCTGTTTTTCTGAATTAACGAGTTCATTTTTCATGAGAAAAAATTATTTTTGCTCCGTTTTTGTGAATTAACGAGTTAATTTTTCACGAGAATTTTTTTGCTCTGTTTTTCTGAATTAACGAGTTCATTTTTCATGAGAATTTTTTTTGCTCCGTTTTTTCTGAATTAACGAGTTCATTTTTCATGAGAAAAATTTTTTTTGCTCCGTTTTTGTGAATTAACGAGTTAATTTTTCACGAGAATTTTTTTGCTCTGTTTTACTGAATTAACGAGTTAGTTTTTCATAAGACATTTTTTTTTGCTCTGTTTTTCTGAATTAATCGAGTTAATTTTTCATGAGAAAACATTTTTTTGCTCTGTTTTTCTGAATTAACGAGTTAATTTTTCATGAGAAATTTTTTTTGCTCTGTTTTTCTGAATTAACGAGTTAAATTTTCATGAGAAATTTTTTTGCTCTGTTTTTCTGAATTAATGAGTTAATTTTTCATAAGAAAAAAAGTTTTTGCTCTGTTTTTCTGAATTAACGAGTTCATTTTTCATGAGAAAAAATATTTTTGCTCCGTTTTTGTGAATTAACGAGTTAATTTTTCATGAGAATTTTTTTGCTCTGTTTTTCTGAATTAACGAGTTCATTTTTCATGAGAATTTTTTTTTGCTCGGTTTTTCTGAATTAACGAGTTCATTTTTCATGAGAAAATTTTTTTGCTCTGTTTTTGCTGAATTAACGAGTTAATTTTTCATGAGAATTTTTTTTTGCTCTGTTTTTACTGAATTAACGAGTTAGTTTTTCATAAGAAAATTTTTTTGCTCGGTTTTTCTGAATTAACGAGTTCATTTTTCATGAGAAACATTTTTTTTGCTCCGTTTTTGTGAATTAACGAGTAAATTTTTCACGAGAATTTTTTTTGCTCTGTTTTTCTGAATTAACGAGTTAGTTTTTCATGAGAACATTTTTTTGCTTGGTTTTTCTGAATTAACGAGTTCATTTTTCATGAGAAAAAAAATTTTTTTGCTCCGTTTTTGTGAATTAACGAGTTAATTTTTCACGAGAATTTTTTTGCTCTGTTTTTCTGAATTAACGAGTTCATTTTTCATGAGAATTTTTTTTTTGCTCTGTTTTGCTGAATTAACGACTAAATTTTTCATGAGAAAAAAAGTTTTTGCTCTGTTTTTCTGAATTAACGAGTTAATTTTTCATGAGAAAAAAATGTTTGCCTCTTTGCCAAAATTTTGACCTCAAAAAAAGCGTAAGGGGTACCACTGTCGTTTTTTTTTTCTGGGTCAAAATTTTGATTTTCTTGAAACTCTGGATTCTGATAGAGGGCCATGGGACTTAGATCTGAGTGCAAAAATGGAGGCTCTAGACCTTCCAGAGCTGAGATATTGAGATCTCACGTAGCATTTATGCCATTGTAAATATCTCAATATCTCAGCTCTGTATGCCACTAAAATATCTAAATATCTCAGCTCTGGAAGGGTCTAGAGCCTCCATTTTTGCACTCAGATCAAAAGTCCCATGGCCCTCTATCAGTAATCCAGAGTTTCAAGAAAATCAAAATTTCTACCCGAAAAAAAAAAAAACGTAAGGGGTACCACTGTCGTTTTTTTGTTAAATTAGTACAGGAAATGAACCAAGACATCC